>JAFVLL020033108.1:0-18112 GCA_021397915.2 Tor tambroides
TCTCTCTCCATGTGAGCCAAGGTTATACTAGGGCTGTCCGTCACGCTACATTAGCTCTTTTTAGGCTAGACTAAACTGAATGGGCTGTTCTCCCTTGAGCTAGAGGGAGGCCCTGCAGAGGAAAGGAGAGATGCATTAAAAGAGCATTCTGCATTTGCCTCGCTGGTTCGCTCTTGCAGTGAATGTTTCTTTGATCAGAAGCATGGATGCCCCACTATCTCTTCCATGAAATAGCACAAATGATCCAAAGCAAAGAAAAGAAAAAGGTTGTGCTCAGTGGTGGGCCGTCAGAGGAAGCAGGGCCTTCTCTGCTACTTTTACTGACCATGTAGGGAAATTTACTCTGCATTTAACCCACCCTAATCTAGCCTACTGTTGAAATTGTTGATCAGCCGTCATTGTTTGTTGAGAGCCTGTGTGCGGCATAATATGTGCATTATATGCATATAGCTGTGTTAGCTGTAAGAGAGATGTGTAAGATGTGTACATGTACTTTACAGTTGCTTACTGGAGGCCCTGACTAAAACCCCACGGTATGCCACTGGTTGTGCTTATTAAACACCTAGGAGTTGTTCTTGTTTAGAGAGAATATGAGAATGGAGAATTTGAACTAGTTTGATAATATAGCAATAATTAACCCAAAAATGAAATTTCTGTCATTAATAACTCACTCTCATGTCATTACAAACCTATAAGACCTTCGTTCATCTTCGGAACACGAAGATATTTTTTGCTTAGACAGCAACGCAAATACCACATTCAAGGCCCAGAGAGGTAGTAAGGACATTGTTAAAATAGTCCATGTGACATCAGTAGATCAACCTTAATTTTACGAAGCTTTGAGAATACTTTTTGTGCGCTAAGAAAACAAAAATAACAACTTTATTCAACAATTTCTTCTCTTCCATGCCAGTCTTTGAGCCAGTGTTTTGAGGTAGAGAAGGTGGAAGAGAAGAAAATGTTGAATAAAGTCATTATTTTCGTTTTCTTTGCGCACAAAAAGTATTCTCGTAGCTTCATAACATTACGGTTGAACCACTGATGTCACACGGACTATTTTAACAAGGTCCGTACTACCTTTCTGGGCCTTGAATATGGCAGTTGCGTTGCTGCCTACGCAGGATCAGAAAGCTCTCGGATTTCATCAAAAATATCTTAAATTGTGTTCCAAAGATGAACGAACGTCTTACAGGTTTGGAACGACATGAGGGTGAGTAATTAATGACAGAATTTTCATTTTTGGGTGAACTATCCCTTTAAAATCTAGCAGACTTTATGTTCAGTCTAGTGATATAAATACTACAATGTCTCATAGAACAGTGATTCTCAGCCTTTTTGACTCCAAGGCACCCAATTGTCCACAACAATATTCAAAGACCTACTACAGTCCAAGTTTTGCTATTTTAATCTATGAGCACTCCTAGTTTCTGTAAATTTATAAAAAGTAACAACAACAGTGTTCCCACTCATTTTAACCAATGAATTGAAATGACTTTGCCACCACAAATAAATTACCAAATCAGCATATTAGAATGATTTCTGAAGGATCATGGTGACTGGGGACCGGGGTAATGATGCTGAAAATTCAGCTCATCACAGGAATAAATTACATTTGAAAATATCTATAAAAAGAAAACATTTCTTCTAAATTGTAATAACTTTTCACAGTATTACTATTTTGACTGTATTTTTTATCAAATAAATGCAGCCTTGGTGAGCATAAGAGACATCTTTCAAAAACATTTTAAAAATCTTAATTATTCCAAATGTTTGTCCCTATCATAGACACTCTTTTTCCATCTTTCTCTGTATTGTACCTGTGGACTGTTGAGCGCTCCGTAGCCCATGTTGGAGGTGGTGGGCATAGAGGCTGAAGGTGAGCCCAGGGAGGAGGAAGTGATGACTGAATATGGCGACCCTAGACCGTTGATGATGGAGGGGTGATGGTGGGACACCATGGAGCTGAGAGGAGGCTGGGATGGAGGAGAGCTCAGGTGACCATGTGTTACCTGCAAAGAAGAACCTAATAGAAACAGAAATAGATGATTAGTCTGTATCCACCATCAACAGCTAGATGCAACTGGAAATGAATATGAACAATTTGTACATCTAATAATTTAATTTATTATTTTTATATCTTAGAATGCCATCATTAATTTTACATTTGAGTAAAAATGTATTGTTTTTTATATTAATATTAAAAATGTAAATACATGGTTGACTAGTGGATGTTTCACAAATATCTTCTACACACATCTACTATATAAACAGAGATAATGTACTGTGACAGTTTGACATTTTCATTCTAGTAATACTGTGAGACATCTGGGGTCTGTGTCAGTGAGGGCAGTAATGGTTGGTGGCATTTGCTCAGTAGTAGGGGTCAAAAAAGTGAGTAGCAGTGACTGTGAGCACTCATGGATCATCACACATCAAATTTCAGGTCTCTCACTCATTGGTCTACAATGTACACATGCTCATTATTTAAACATTATATAACTATTATATAATTGCATATGCATTATATGCGTATATAATGTATTATATACATTATATATGCATATTGGCTCTAGATGTCAGCATTGGTTATTGAAAAACTGACTGGTTGACTACTAGACATAACACCCTTCTTTTTGAGAATGAACAACAAACGGCACAACTAAACTATCAAGCAATGTTTATTTTAAGTAAGTTGCAATTTCAGCTGAAATACTAACACCAAAACACAGCATTCACCAAATAATCAAGAAGCCTATCATGCAGTTTAAGAAGAGATGCAGTTTTGACTCTTGCCACATCTTCACAATACATACATTTTAGTTCTGAAATTCATGTTACAATCAGTCACATGCACAAACTCAGTCCAAAGTCAGTCAGATCATCCCAGTAAACCATTTTCACTTACTCTCAATGTATTTTAAAGGCATGATAGAGTGGTGTCTTTCCAAGTGTCTTTGTTGTGATGCCTCCTGTTCCTCACACTGAGATGGCTCTGTCACCGTGACATGCCCTTTAATGCCCTGGATGACCAGTGGGAACACTGTAAAAGCTACCCTCAGCACCCACACTTATGTAAAGTGTGTTAGGTGAGAGTGGTCTCCGTGCCCTGGCTAGATTCTTGCGCTATTAATGACCTCTAAATGTCACATTCTGATCAGAAGGAAGATCTATCCTTGGAAAGCCTGGGTGTGCATATTCGAAGCCACAGCGGGCACTTTCTTTCACTCGTGCTGAGGATCCTCAAAACACAATTTCAACAGGTCAGCAGTGTTTGTGCCAGTGTTATGAAACAGATTTTATGATTAGCCATTTCTGTTTTTAGCCTCAGATAATTGCTATAAAGCAGTTTTGTTTTTAACATTATTACCTTCTATCAAGCTTAAGAGATCATTAATGTACATTTAGAAATAAATGTTGACATAATATGATACTGTAGATGTAGGATGCTTTAAATTAATCAAAAGTGACAGTAAAGACTTTTACATTGCTACAAAAGATTTCTATTTCAAACAAATGCCACAAAAATATTAATCAGCACAACTGTTTTCAACACTGATAATAAGAAATGTTTCTTGAGAGCATCAAATCAGCCTATTAGAATGATTACATAAGTGTCATGTGACACTGAAGACTGAAGTAATGGCTGCTTACTTCATAATTACTCTTACAATATTACTCTTTTACTGTATTTTTTGATCAAATAAATGCAGCCTTGGTTTCTTAAAAAAATAAAAAATAATAAAATATATATGTATGTGTGAGTGTGTGGTTCAGGTATCTGCATTAAAAATGGCAATATCCAAAATTCTTTTCCTTGTGGGGACATTTTTTTTTTTGGAATTAGCATCTTAAGTGGGATGAATCTGAATGGAAGTAATCATTTGTTGATTATTCAGCAAATCTCTATGAGAGAATGATAAGCAATAATTTGCTCTAGTGGAGATTATGGAAGATCAATACAGTCACTCAGTCGTCCAAATATTCAATAAGCTTGCACAGCACAGAACACAATATGGCTGCATGTAAAGCCACATGTGACTGTTATTGCTATTCTGAATGCTTCAATAGGATTGTGGAGTGTACAATTGTAGTGTATTGTTACCACAATTTACCTAGTGTGGCTTTATAATGTAGTGTGTATAGTAGCCCTGTAGGTCACCTAGATATGGAAGCCCGTTTCCGCCAGTAAATAAACAAATAAAAAAAGGTACTTGCGACTTTTTATCTCACAATTCTGACTTTTTTTTCTCACAATTGCGAGTTTACATCTCGCAATTATTTTTTTTTATTGTGAATTATAAAGTCAGAATTGCAAGATATAAACTCGCAATTCTGAAAAATGAAGTCAGAATATAAGTGATATAATAGTGATATAAACTCGCAATTGCGAGTTATTAAGTCTATAAACTCACAATTCTGAGAACATATCAGTCTTTTTTGGACTATGTAACTCACAATTGCGAGTTTAAATCTCACAATTCTGAGAATAACAAAGTCAGAATTGCGAGATACAAACTCGCAATTGCGAGAAAAAAGTCCGAATTGCAAGTCTATATCTTACAATTCTGACTTTATTTCTCCCAATTGCGAGTTTATATCCCGATATTTTGACTTTATATCATGCAATTCTGAGAAAAAAAGTCAGAATTGCGAGATGTAAACTCACAATTGCAAGAAAAAAGTCAGAATTGTGAGACATAAACTTGCAATTCTGACTTTTTTCTCGCAATTCTGACTTTTTTATTCTCAGAATTGTGAGATATAAAGTCAAAATAAGATAAAAAGTCACAATCACCTTTTTTATTTTTAATTTCAGTGGTGGAAAACGGGCTTCCATACTTAGATAATTTTAAGGAGTCATAAGAAATTGAATTAATCTCAAAGACTAAACAAAACTCTTTGAGAGTGCTTATCATGAATATGTAAAATACAACTGAAATGAGGCTAGTGAGAAACAGGATGAAAACTAGGCTGCAATTCAGGTTATTTTTTAAAATGCATAGTAACAAACGCTGAGATGACTTTACAGCATTTTAACCCGAACACCTTGACTTGTAGCTTGCAAAAAGGAAGCCTTGACTCTAGGACAGAGAACATTGTGTTTTATAAGCATTTAGTAAGACCTTGTAGAAAAACATGAAGAAAATCGAAAAATTTGATTGCACTCCCTGCCTTGGTCATACAGCATTTCAAGACTGCCGTTAGTTTTCAAAAACAGAAGAATTTCATCAAGCAAAATTGGACTACTTTTATAACAACCTATTCTCATGAGAAAACTATTTTACAAGGTGGCAATTTTGTATGAAGTTTCATGTTGTGATTTGTACAGAAACTGATTTTTAGAAAAAAAAGTCCTCTGTCAGTGAGAAATAAGCAGACAAAAGTACAAACGAGATATGAATTAATCATCAGTTTGCCAAAATGTAAAATAGTTACAAATTGCCATAAGAGTGTTGACTTGTTCAGTTTTTGGCACCGCCATGACCTGCTATGCGATTTTGACAAACTGTAGTCAGTTAATTTGTTTGTTTATCTTTTCAGGATAACAGATAATATTATGCTGGATCCTAAAGTATCTCCTCTCCTGCTGAATAAGGGGTGAGGCTGGATGGGACAATGCCCCTGGGGATGTGTGGTGGATTGATGCTGGATTACCTACTCAGATTAAAGAGATTATCATCCCGTGGCACACAGGGGGAACTGCTTTATTGATGCAAGCCCAAAATCTGATAATAAGGTTTAGTTCTAAATGTCAGAGAAGGAATGTGTGCTGATTTGGCTTTGTGGTAGTGTTATTAAAACATCTTGAACGACAGGCTATCAATCACTATTTCACATACAAAAAACTACACATTCTTAATATAATGTTCTTTATCCAATTTTTCAGTGTAAAATCATAATAGATCATACAGGGAGCGATATAAATGAGTAAGTAAAGAAGCTATTGAAATACATTTCTATCTAGGAATGACCTTGGAGCAGGAGTCACACAACCAAGAGCATGGGGGTGAGCGATCTGGAACATGGTTTTTCTCTGAGACTGTTCTTGGGAGAGACTGTCATAACTGGGGCAGAAAAATTGTCAATTAGATTAGCAAGCTGAATAACAACCAGGCCTGTGTTGAAGGTGCTCACCATTGCTTTTTTGTACTGAATGTTATCTAATGGATCAGGCATTCTGTGATCCAGCGTTCTAGAATGGCTACAGACTACGTTTAATGCAAACTAATGTATACTGATCCCGATCCCAATAGATTTTTATCAGTGGTGAAGGTTTCTCCCAACAGAAATGATGCTGAGAGAACAATTCTCACCCTGTGCTATGTTAGGTAAAGTTCAATAAAATGTTGAATCGTCCCATACTTTTTCAACACCAAACACACACAGATGAGAGGTCAGTCTTAGCAATGGTTGTTAGGTTTCTTCTCAGGACATGAGAAGGCCAACACTTGCATTCAGCTGCAACAGTGAAGGTGGAATAGGATACGTTAGCTTTATCTAATGAGACCACCTCAAACACAAGGAAGAGAAAGGGTCTTTAAACACCCAAGACACAACACTGGCCTTGTATGTGTTCATCATGCACTCTATTCACTGACTACTGGAACGTGAGCTGAACACATGGCTACAACAACGCTACAAGGGCCTGCCAAGGCCTCTCTTTTTCAGTATACACAAAATCATGGATCATCAGATGTAGTATGCTTTGTCCATTCTAAATTTTGGAGCCCTCTTGGCTTGCACACACTTCTTTAATGAGAATTTTCTTGTATAAGAAGAAGTCTGATGGTCTTTTGTGTCCCATATATAGCCTATATGTGTAAAACAATGAATAGCTAGTGCCAGCTTTTACTGTTTTAATATAGGCCTATTTTTTTTGTCAAAAACAGTAATTTTTTTTAAATTTGAGTTTTCTATGTATTTCTTTCAGTTGCTTTATTGTTTTGTTCCCACTGTGTTTCCAAATTCTTGTTTCTAATATATTAATATTAATATATCATATTACATTATAATTAACATGATATAAAATAACATATAATACAAAACATACATTTTCATGACAACAATGCAATTTACAAATCTTACCAAAAATGATTTTAAAACCATGTTTGAAAAAAACAAATTGAAAAAGGTGCCCATTTTTAGCATGACCCCATTGAGGCCGTGCGTGCGAAAATGCTCTGTGCGTGAAATGACACTAGCGTAACGCAAATTACGCAGCTTGAGGCAGCGACTGGCATTATTAGAGTGCAACTCAGTGAGAGCCTGATAAAATCTTAAAATAGACTTCATATTTCACAATTTGTCTCTGAATAACAACAGCGTCTGGGGTGAGATTAATAAACACAACAAGGAGGGTGTTAATGAAGGCAACAAAATGACTTCAGGCTAGATATTATGTGCTGTGACAAGCATTAGCTCGGGCCCTTAGTTTTGTGAGAAATGTCCACACACTTTCACCCCAGAGACCTAAATTAAAGGCTGTACAGGTGATAGTAAATATTTCAGTTCAATACACACTGAATAAGTCATTCTAACAAAAGCTGGACCACAGTTGAGTTGCCTCAGTCACAAACTTGAGTGCAGTAAATCATTCTCAGGATGATCATTCATACCAGTGCTGTTAAAATACACAAGTTTTTAGACTTTTTCAAGGTAAATTCAACATGTCGTTCGTGGTGGTTAAAATAACGTCTTCTTTTTAGCCGTTAAACTATGACAATTACTTGACATAACGGTAGCCTATCTAGAACAAAGTAATCAATTTCACAACCGCTACTGCTTAGCTCGTTGTGAAGTCTTTATAGGCTAATGGGAAACAACGAAGGGATGAATTTCAACACAACATGCCACAAACAAAATGTGCACACACATTTCAACACCAAAAGAAAACCGATTAAAGAAATTAAACATACGATAAAACTGGATGCTGGATTAAGTTACAAAAGAAAATGGAGCATCCTTGTGATCTGTCAGACCTATCCAGCAACATTTCCGCTCAAGTTTCCTCTTAATTTGATGACTGAGCCAAATGTAGATGCTCGTAAGTCTAACCGCATGACAAGAAAATAAATAAACATTTTCCACATGTAGTTAAAATCTCTTCTGATCTTCTATAAATTACTCGTCAATAGTTGATCCAGTTCGCGGCAGCTCTGGGTTATTTCATACATCTTCTAGAGTCAAAACTGTTGCTAAATGAATAAATAAACAAACAAATAAATAACCCACGACACACTGCTGTTCAGATACCAACTGAGAGCCATTAATAACTACTCGACAGCAAACAGTTTAACAAGAGGCGCTCTGGAAAGCTATAAATTACATAACCGCAATTAAAGTGCCAACCTCTGACCCTGACTGAGAGGCACAATCTTTATCACCTGATTTTAACATTGGCACTGGTTCCAAGTCAATACACATGACACGACTGCGCCGATAACTCAAGCACCTACAATTTATGAGCATATCGTACAAAGTCCGTCTGAAGAATCCGTACTTCAGACAACACACGGCATGGGGGGGACACTCAGACACAGAGGCATGGAAAGAAAACAGCACGACTTCCGGGAATAAGAAAAAAAGACAGAAAACTACGAAGCACTTACTGAGATGCAGATATGTGTCGTTATTATCCATGTTTGGACGAATGTGAAAGAACTGTCCAATTTTCTCGTAAAGTGTCTTGGTTTGCCGTTCTGGACGGCAGCATCTCCCCGCCGCTGTCCGCGATCTGACTGAGGATTCGCTGCGCACACTTGGGGCCCCATCGAGGGGATGGCGAGGGCCAGACCTCTCCCAATGACAGCCTACTGAAGCTGTACAATTTGCAAAATTAAACGTATACAACATACTGTTTTTTCTTAGCATTCACAGAAATTAATAATACTGAAATACTTTTTTTTTTTTTGTAAATTATCAGACAAGGTATTTTAGTAATATGCATTGTACAATAGCTATATAGCCAGTTTATTGCAACATGCTCATACTAGCTAATTTGTTTTTGTTTATTTTTTAAACAATTCTTTTTTGTTGTTATTTTTATATGAATGTGACTGAAAACATGTTCATATTTGAGCTTTTTTTTTAATATTCCTCCTTTTTATTTATTGTCTTATACGCTATTTAAAAAATGCTTTTTCAAAGTTGTAAATAAATTGGAGTATGTTTTACAAGAAAATTCTATATCAGTCTTTCTACTTCAAATTTCACGTTTAATTCAATGTGTTACTCACTGTTTCTTTGTAATTATTAGTAATATTTACTAGCGATTTGAAAAAAAAAAAAAGAAAATTGTCACACCAATTTTTTTCAGTGACTTTAACTCACTGTAACACTCATGTAGAGCAAATTAATTTTGATTTAATGCTCATTTAAATGTTTTCTATTAGTTAACTACAGTATATGGACTAAAAGCAAGCAGATATAATGGGGAGTTTTGTAGTGAAATAACTTGTATAATTCATTATTTAATTTCTAAACAAAATGTTCATACTAATAAAAAATACAACAATTATTAACTGTGTAAAATAGCCAAAACAGCTTTCATTAAACCTATCAACACCAAGTAATTATTTTAGATTAGCATTCTAATTTGCAGTTTTATTGGGTCAGGGGATTATCATAATATTCTTTGTCTACAAACTGCTTAGTGCAAGATCTGCTGACCATGGCCTTTGAGAGTTTGAAGAAGGAAAAAAAAATTCTCCAAATTCCAAGCGCTCAGTCCCCACAAGGCTACCAGAGGGTCTGAAGACCCCTCGACGCCCCCCAAGATCTCTTCAGAGTGAGGGGTCATTTAAGGGTGAGCTCCCACTACCTCAGGAGGTTATTCAGAAGTCACCAGCATTCAGAGTGTTGAACTCCTGTTTCGGGGGACACTGAGAGAGAGCGTTAGTGATGACCACTCTGTCAGTCCATGAGCCGGGCTGTCGAATGGGAAAATCACACTGGCTCCCATCCTTGTAAAAACACAACATAAAAGAACACAGGGGGATGCTAACAAAGATGAATGGCTTCTCTTCTAACTCATTCCACACTAATCAGGGCCTTTTCATTTGTTCCTTGTTAGATAATGTAAATTTGTGGAGTCAAAGAAAGGGACTAAAAGGACAATTTATCAACCTCCCTTTTATCCCTCTAATGGAGCCACATGTTCCAGAGCATTACAATCGCCCTGAGCTGCAAAGTATATTAGAGCTGAAAAGAGGGTAACAAGAATGAGGATTAGATTTCAGTGCGAACATGAGCGACGTAATGATTCGCAGTGATGTATTCGATCCTGTTGCTTTCGTTAATGAGAGAATGGCAAACGTGAAAGGTGCAGCGTGCTTTTCTTTTCGCAATGCAAATAGGTGTAATTGCTTTCTATATGGCTAATGGAATATTATGAAATTAAGGGAGATCAGGTGGTTAAGAGAAAGCTCTAAATCACTGCAGATTTGAGAGAAGGCTTGTGGGATTATCTTGCTGTTTGTCCACAACAATGGCTGCCAATGGACCATTCAGTTGCAGAGTGTCAGAGACCTCACCCTTGCAATCATCTATCACCAGTTAAAAGCAGAGCGGCCCACCCCTTAACCTAACAGTCACTGCTCTGAGGCCAGCCGGGAGAAACCAGCAGTCTGGTCATCTCACCCTCAGACAACAGCTCATGTCTGGGGGCACCATGTGGCAAATACACGCACAGAGCTAGACAAATGTGCCACAAATGTCTTAAATGTGCATCTTAAAGCTGATTTTCCATGCAAGAGTAATCAATATTTATCAATATCAAACCCCTACTTGCCTTTTTTGACTGATAAAGTGATTTACTGGTGCAATAATACTAGTAAGTATGATAAAAAAAAAAAAAATCTGAACAAAACAAGCCCACTTAATATTCTTGTGAGTCTTTGTTTTATTATAGGAATATTCAGAGCTTTTAGAGAATATTTAGAGAATTTAGAATTATACACATGCATAATTTGTGGTTGATTACCACAATTTTTTTAAATTGTCCCTTGTTTTTCTAAAAAAAAAAAAAAAAAAAATGGAGGGTACAGTGAAAATTAATAGAAGTGAATAAGGTAGATTTTTAAATTTAAATGCAAAAAATATAAAATTGTTTTATAAAAGCACTTGTATAATTTTCTTTTTTCTGTGGAAGACAAAAATATTTCGAACACTGTAGCTGAGCAGTTTCAGTCCCCATTGACTTCTATTGTATGGACGAGAAATACAATGGAAATCAATAGGAACCAGATCTGTTTGTTTACCAAAATTCCTCAAAATATCTTTTATGTTCCACATAAGAAAGTAAGTCATACAGGTTTGGAATGAAATATGGGTGAGCAAATGATGACAGAATTTTCATCAACCTTGTCATTTATGATCATTTTAGGGTTTTATAGGCAACCCAATCTCATGAGAAAACAACTCTTTTATGAGTTTCATATATGTACTATTTTTATAAAATAGTTACTTTTAGGTGTTACATTGTAATGACAATGAAGCTGTAAAATCAGATTTTAGAAAGGTTTTTATCAGTACTGTTAAACGATTAATCGTGATTAATCGCATCCAAAATAAAAGTCTTTGTTTACATAATACATGTATGTGTACTGTGTATATTTATTATGTATATATAAACACACACACATACAGTATATATTTTGAAAATATTTCCATGTATCTATTTATATTCATATAATTTCTATCATGTATAAATATATTTAATATATGCACATAACATATTTTTCTTAAATATATACATGCATGTGTGCATATTTATATATACATAATAAATATACACAGTACACACATATATTATGTAAACAAAAACTTTTATTTTGGACATGATTAATCGTAATTAATCGTTTGACAGCACTAGTTTGTATATACATTTTTTTTAAACAATAAAATCATTTTAACTCATATATTATCCCCATCTTGTGGGTGTACTTTTGAAATTTAGCATTTTAACCTTTATGTTTTGCCTCCTATTCATTTCCACTGTAAATGCCTCATTGCAACACAGATTTTTACTTTTTAAAGAAAAGGAAGAACAAGTGCAACTTCATTTTTGTGGTAATCAATATTACGCCACAAGTGCTGCCGATTGAGCTTAACTTCTATTGAGCAAGGAATATTGCTTTAAACCCTGTGTGCAACAATAGTCAGCTTTTCAGATCTGATCATGTGCAGTGAAAACCTGTTTGAGAAACAACCTTCCTCTTTGCTCGACTGATCATATCATAGGATAGATTGTGTGTGTGTGTGTGTTTGGGGGGTGGTTCTCCATCTGTCATACACTCATTAACAGAGCCCCCTCATGTTTTAATCAGTCCCCATACGCAAACCACACCCACACCCACACACACACACACACACACACACATTCGAGTGAAACCACACCAAGTATCATCAATCTCACAGGTCATTAATCTCTAAGCACAAAGGCAAAACATGCTGCAATTTTTGGGTGTGAAACCTCTTTTTGGTGCAGACCATTTCAACAAATCACAAAAAAGCATGTCAATCTGCTTTAAATCAAGCTGTGTGAATGAAAGCATGATTGCAAACTTATTAATCTGGTTCACAGCTATAAAAAACCATTAATCACTGTATTTCATTGCATTTACTGGTAAACTCTGGCCTTCAGAGGGGCCTAAATGCTGTTGCACATTAACTTCTTTGTATACAGGATAAAAATGATCACATTCAAACACTTAAGAAAGCACAAGACAAGAAAAACCAAACACTTTGATGATTCAAAGGAATTATGAAATGAATTTGACTTTATCGAAAACAATACGATCACCAGAAAACTGGGTTAAACATCCAGCTTGGAGCACCATAATATCAAATATCCTCCAGCTGCTTTGTGACCAAGAGAGAGAGAGACTTAAGCAAGAGAGCCGGTGTTGACCTCCAGGAAGGACTGCCAGCATTACCTCATGAGTGGCATCTTGCTACTCTTTCGCCACAGGATGTGCGTCATAAATCTTACTCAAGCCGAATGACAGAGGAGCTCATGGGACGCGACCCGTGACATACTGATCAACACGTTGGTACTAAACTTAAACCAACATGCAGGCGCACAAAGCAGGGGTAACAATAAAATACGTATCAAGGGAAGTGTATTTGTGGAAACAATTGTAAAACCGGCAAATCTGTATTTAAAAATAGAGGTTAAAGGTTTAAAGTCAAGAATGCATGTCCGAATTCCACCACTGATGAGTTTCTCCACAAGCTTTTCATTATGTTGACTTTCAATAGTTAGTTTCTAATAAAAATGAAATCATTTATTTATTTGCAGCAGTATAGAGTTAGACTAAATTAGAATTTATTTATTTATTTATTCACTCCTAAAACTGACTAACAGCATTTCCACGAAATATCAGTAAATAGAAATATTCAGTATTCCGAATCCACCACTGACGAGTTTCTCTACAGGCATTTTTTTAAACATTGAAAACATGAGAATAATACTGAAACTGAACTGTACATAAGTTCAGAAAAGAATATCTGTAACATTTCGTAATCACTCAACAGTCAATGCGAAGTGAAAGTTTGTGAGTACTTCTGTCAGCATGATCATGGGATACTTTCTCCATGCAGCGTCAGTAAAAAGTATATGCATATAAATAGAAAAGAGGAAAGAACGAAGCGATCAAAAATATATTACACAATGGTTTAATTAATCAAGATAGGCAAATGCAGGAACACACTTGGCAATGAAGCTCTCGTTTCTTGAAGCACTGAAATAGAAACAGCTGAAGTAAGGCTACCCTGAGTGAACTTTAAAGAGGAAACAACAGGGTAAAATCAATTGTGCCTTAAGAACACACATGCCTTAGGCTGCCAGCTGAGAAGAACTAATGTTCTGATGCATTCTGCTTCAGCTCTGGTAGAGTCATTTGAACGAATAACAATCATGAGCACTGCAGGGAAGTCTCAAACAGGCTGCCAAGGCCAGGTGCATTTGAGAAAAGATAATGCAGGCTATAATAAGTAAGTTTTATTATATACACAGTCACCACAAAAAGTATTTGGACATGTTTGCATCCTGTAACATTTTTAAAATGTAATTTATTAGTGTGCTTTATTATAGCACACTATTTGAATGAGTTCACCCTAAAATGAAAATTTGCTGTATCTACTCACCCTCAGGCCATCCAAGTATTTTAGCTTTGTTTCTTCATGGGAACAGATTTGAAGAAATGTAGCATTGCGTTCCTTGCTCACCAATAGATCTTCTGCAGTGAATGGGTGCTGTCAGAATAAGAGTCCAAACAGCTGATAAAAACATCACAATGATTCACAAGTAATCCACATGACTGCAGTCCAGTTAACATCTTGTGAAGTAAAAAACTGCATAAGAAACAAATACTGGGCATCATTAAGATGTTTTAAAAAAGTCCATCCACTGACATATTTGTTTAGAACTGTTTTTGCTCGTAAATGGTGCCTGATGTGCATATTTCTCCCCTGATTCAGATGAGATGACTTTATTACTGGAGAAACCAATATTATAAAGGACATTGTAGCAAATGTTTAAAGTTAAAAAACGTCTTGATGGATTTGTTTATTACAAACACACAGCTTTTCATTAGACAAGATGTTAACTGATGGACTTGTGTGGATTACTTGTGGATTATTATGATGTTTTTATCAGCTGTTTGGACTCTCATTCTGATGGCACCCATTCGCTGCAGAGGATCCATTGGTTTGGGTGAGCAAGTGATGTAATGCAAAATTTCACCGAATCTGCTCCCATGAAGACACCTTGAATGGCTTGAGGGTGAGTACATTTTCAGTAAATTTTAATTTTATTTCTTTAATCTAAACATTTCATAGAAGTTTGTAAGGTTTTCAATGTTCAATAAATGAATCAAATGGACTTCCTCAAAGCAAGCAAATAAATAAATAAATAAATACATACATAAATAAACAAATAGCGTCAGAGTTACCAAGAGACCAGATACAACACAGAGCAGATGAAATCTTGAGAGAAACAGTCCAGATTTCAACAATATTTTCAGTTCTTCAGAATTCTCTGAAAAGAGGAAAACCATTTCTGACAAGGACAGCTAGAAGACAAAACCTAACCATTTGAATAAGAAAGCAACAGGCTATTTGGCACAAACATAATTGCTGATCATGAATACTGTAGTAAGTATACAAGGCTTAAATTTAGGATAACATAAATACTTCAGTCTTCTTTTCTAAAGACAAATTTCTATTTATGTTGCGTATGCCTTTTTAGACAGTTTGATTTCCTCTTGAAGAGTCATTGAGCGTAAATGACATTTCCTTCATGGAAAATGTTGAGTCAAGAAGGAACTTTCAACAATGATCTGTACTATTCATTTCCTATCAATGTCCTGTTGCAAGAGCAAATGAAGTTTTGTAACTCTTAGTGTCATGAATGGTGAAGGAGAACAATCATGAAGATTGCAGGAGAACAATTTGAAGCTTGCTGAGGTCCGCACAGATGTTCATTTCTAGGAAGCATCAGTCCTTGTATTGCTTTAAGCTCTTAATCCTAAATCTGCCTATGTGAGTCTAGACAAATTGAAGATTATAGTGCAAATTTCTGATGCTCTTACCAAAATCAATATCCCTAATCATCACATGACAGTTGCTGACAAAAGAAAACAGAACAACATGTGAAATACAAGAAATACAGAGCAATATGTGTGTTTCTGCTGATCTGGGTTTCATGTGTTAATGAGCAAATGCTGTGCATCCCAGGAAAGACATACGTGCAACAGGTTGGAGAGAGATTCTGAGGGACCATATGAGGCTAAGTTGGACTTGTCCTGAGAGGACCAGTCAGATTAAAGCACAGGCATCTGCTCTGTAATGGTACAGTGACTTGTTTATGTGTTCAACAAGATGCCATATAGAATAAATACTCCACCATCAGGCTCACTGACGACTTCTAATCACATTGTGGTCTAATATCTCTGCGAAAAGACACAATTATCATGAACAAAATAGGGATTAGCATTTATGTAAGTGAAAAAGACAGCATGCGCTGGACATGAGGTGCAGTGGACTGGACTCTTCACTCATATTTAAATGTCATAGTGTTGGCTTTCATTATGCACTTGCAGGACAGCCAAAATCCTTCCAAAAGGGCAGAACTACAGGTCTAAACCACACCATGGGAACTTGATAGGATGCAAAAGAGAACTGAAGCTCAAATAAAATCTAATACAGTGCAGATCCCTGAGTTGGCGATATTGTAAAGTACAGCTCCTGTAAAATTCTGTTTTAACTGATTTAGTAATGGTTCTACAATAAATCAAGACACTGTTCTCGTGTTCTCGAGGAACTCTGAGCTGAACATGCTGATGGCAGATCACATTACGACACTAGAAAGGTCTGTCTAAAAATGGAGCAGACTTGTAGGCCAATTGAAGAGTTTTTCTAGGCCTTCTTTTTAAATTTAATTTGCCAGTGTCCATATCAATTACAGTTAGCTTAATTTAGAACAATAAATGTCTATATACAGTATATACCCAAGTAATGTGCTTGTGTTCACATTGAAATTAAATTCAGTTCGGAAACATAACACACTTATTGTAAACATGCAAATATCAGTGTCTTCATATGCTTATGGACGTGTGTAAAGTTTAGCAAGTTTAGCCAAATAAATCACACAGACAGGTATGAAAAGACTTAAATATCTTCGCAAGCCTGGATGCCTCTTTATACAAATCATACCAAGTTTTCCAATATTGCAATATAAACATAAAGTATATTTAGTTCATATTAACGCCCCCTAGCGCTATGGGGAAGCCTTAATAATAACAACGTTCTGTCCGGAACTAACAAGTTCACTTTGTTTCCCACGGAATTTTTACTTTACTGGACCTCTTTCTTGACAGCGAGTAGCACGTGAGTTCAGTAGCACTGATGTTTACACTAAACCGCTGCAGACAAAATGCTTTTGAATGAATAAAATGTACAGCGAACGTTATGATTTTGTTCAAAACTTGATAGCCCAGGAAATGTAGATGTTATTCGCATAAGTGTGGCTAAGAAATGGCTAATGTTTATTTTTTCATATATTCTTGCCTATTTAATCGGAGCTGATCTGTTTAATGAGTTGTGCCACGTTTATTTACTGCCACGTTTTCTCTCAATGCATTTCTATGAAAGGTGTTTGTGTCTTTCCCAGTAAACCATGTTAGGAGTGGTGCCTGGGCTGTACATCGGATCTGTGTCCGATCTGAAGGACCCTCAGAGCCTGACAGACGCAGGTGTATCACACATACTCACCGTTGACTCAGAGGAACCTGCTGTCACTGGATTCCACACAAAATTTGTCCGAGCTCTGGATGATGCGTCCACAGATCTGCTGAGCAGACTGGATGACTGTGTCAGCTTCATATGTGACACTCTCATCACACACTCTGAATCCAAATCATCAGCAGTTCTTGTGCATTGGTAAGATTAATAATTGATAATAACTTTAATGAATAATATAAAGAAACACTGCGGTATATAATACCCAACAGTAAATTAGTTAATATACACTACCGTTCAGAAGTTTTAGATCAGTAAGACTTGTAATGTTTTTTTTAAAGATGTCTCTTATGCTCATCAAGGCTGCATTTATTTGATCAAAAATACAGAAAAAAATAGTAATCTCGCAAAATGTTATTACAATATAAAATAGCGGTTTCTATTTTAATATACTTTAAAGTATAATTTATTTCTGTGATGCAAAGCTGAATTTCCATCAGCCATTACTCCAGTCTAAAGTGTCACATGATCCTTCAGAAATCATTCTGATTTGCTGATTTGTTATTGTAATGTTATCTACAAATGTTATTGTAATAACATTTTGATTACTATTTGTTTCTGTATTTTTGATCAAATAAATGCAGCCTTGATGAGCATAAGACACTTCTTTAAAAAACATTTTAAGTCTCACTGATCTAAAACTTTTGAATGGTAGTGTACATTCAGATAAATACAAATGGGATAAAATGTTGATTTATGTATTCATTAAAATATTTATATATTTTTTTATATAGTGCATATAACATTCTATTGCATTTTAAGTAACTGGGATTCAGATTTTTTTCTTTGATATATTTTTTTTAATTAATTA
>JAFVLL020033109.1:0-11471 GCA_021397915.2 Tor tambroides
AAAACCCCCCCCCCCCCCCCCCCCCCGCACGTTCAGAATTGCTGTTGTTGCTTTTCCCAACTTTCTTATTAACACAGCGTTACAGTAGCCTAATATTTACAGTTGTAGATACAATAAACAACATAGGCTATATTTTGTACACAAATACATTAAACTTCACTCTGCTTATTTTTTTTTTACTTTTTACAAATTAACAGTTTATGGAAGTTTTAATAAATAAAATATACAATAGTTTATTGACTCACTTGTTGTATTGGAGTTTTGCATGTTCGATGTGATTCGAGAAATGAACTCCCTTCCCTGGACTTTGGGGAATAGCCTACTTCACCCAGAGCACAGAATAAGCAATAAAAGACAAGAAGAATCATTCTCAAACAGATTAGAGCCTACTTCCTATGATATTTAGCAGGCGGTGCCAGTGTATAGGCGACATGTTTCTTATTGGTAAAAGTAGTTGAAAGGCAACTGCGTTGGCCAAACAGTCCAGCAGGTGCAAAACACACACACATTATGTGAGGCATGCAAAAAAATAAGCGCAATGCTGAGAAAAAAAAGGGGAAGGAAGTGAAAGAATCACAGAGAGAGGGATTGCCGGAAACATGGCAGTGCAAGGGTTTGCACAGGTTTAAAAATTAGTGAGTTCTGGTTTGGGGCTAAAAATTGTGCTATAATAACCCCTACAAATACAACTCATTATATACAATAAACACTTTAAAAGAGACAGACATGCAGATGTTTGTGAAAGATGTTTTCTCTGTTTTGGAGGGATGAACACTGTTAAATTATACCATATTTATTGCATCAAAATTGGTTAATATTTTACTATAGGGGAGGATAATTTTATAAGTTGTTTATTAATCACGTAACAATACTAGGCCTACTGTTATAGTTTTTGTTAATAATCATTGCTATATAGATGACAACTTTGTCTAGTGCTCTTATGAATGTTTTAGCATTGTGAAAATTTACTACTACTATACTGAATGAAATAGTTCATGGCTAGTGTTTGCATAGGCTATTTATTTCATTCTTGTACTTGTTCTAGATCTGTGTACTAGTGTCAAATGCTACTGTACTAAACCTACCCCTTACAATGCAAATACAGTAATGTTTGTTGTTCAGCATTACAAAAATTATGCAATATTGATGTGCACGCATGTAGTCGCAGCTGTATCCCATCTAGCCTAAACCCAAGAGAGGGGAACACAGACGAGGTTCATGACACTCGGAGAGAACTTTTTGAAGTTTTTAAAGTTAGTCTAACCTCATCAGTCATCAGAGTAGTGAAAATGTGAAAAACTGAAAAATGAGTCAGAGGAAACAAGACAAACCTGCTGCAAACCTGCCTCCATCCAATACTGAACCGTACGGGACAGTCCTGTTACACCAAACCATGAGAAACTTGAACCGTTGTATCTCTCCACACAATATATTTATGTATATGGTTTACAGGCAGGGCCCAGGTGTCGCTCAACACACAAAAAGACAGTCATTTGTCGCCACCTAGTGGTGTAATGATAGAACCTGCAGAAAGAGTGTGTACCGAATTTAGTGAATGGAGTCAATGGATTGGAATAATTTAAGAAGATCAACATCCACATTATAAAGACAGCATAGGGATAGTGGGTGTGTCAGAAGGTTATACAAGCGGGCAGTAATTCAATGAAAATATCAAATGATTTGTCTACAATTTATGGGCAAGAAGTATGAGATTTGAGTATTAGGCCTAGATCTAAATCTAAAATCCTGATCAGTTTCAGGATTTTTGATTAACCTGCACTGATGTTCTCTCCTCACTAGATGATAGCTTGCAATACTATGAATAAAAAATAAATAAAAACTTCAAAGTCGTAACTTATACTCAGAAAATACAGTTTTCTATCCACCTTTTTCTTCAACTCGGAAGTAAGCCTATGGGTGATAATTCCGGTTGATTAGCCGCTATAGGTAAATAACAAGGAGAATAACAACATGCAGTAAATGGTAAAACTGTTTGCAGTACAAACCAGTGTGTTCATAATTAAGATAATACATTAAAATAATACCGTGAGTCAATATAAAGCAGCAAAACAAACTGTTTTGTACAGCTAATAATAGTTGGATGCAGATGAGACTGGAAGCTAGACCCATAGAATTTACAAATGGCTGCGCCCATTTTTGCGGCAAGAAAAAGGTGCATAGTTGTAAAATATTATTTCTAAACAATAATCTCTTAGTATGTCATTGTGGCCACTAGACACCTACTACAACTTTTGAAATGTAAAAAATAATATTTAGGTGTTTCTAGTACACAGTGAAACTCCAATGAGCTATAATATTTACTTTAAGTCCCCCTGAGATTTTAAGTTCATATTTCAATAATTTAACAACACAGAGGTTCACAGTTTTCTGATGTTGCTTAATGGTCATATACGTGCAGGTAAACAAATAAAATATTTTCTTTTCTTTTTTTTCTTTTTTTTTTTTTACATTTTAATGATCTAATAATTAAACTGAATGATTTAATGATTCAATTAATGAAAAGTGAATGATTTCAGGAAACCCATAAAGAGCAAAACTTAAAAGGCATGGAAATGTTGACAAAGTATGAAATCTTTTTTTAATAAGAGATGGAAAGCATTTCATACAAAGTCAAGAACAAAGTGAATTTCTAGTTCATCATTTTATCTCTTGACTCATCAAGCTGCTCTTCTTCATCAGGTATCATCCTCGTCCTCCATGAGTGAGTGAACATGGATCTGGTCGGGTCTCCTCAACAGAGAGAGGCAAGTCCATTTCTATGAACCCATTGGCTGTAAATTTAAGAGAAGATAAAAAATACAGCTAAAACACAGTGTATTATATTTATTCTGGAACAAATGAATTAATAAATTAATACCACATTCTTTCAAGAAAAAAAAGAGAAAGAAAGTAGAAGACATACCACCACGGGGAAAGACAGAAGTCATCATCTTCCAGACAGCAGACAGACAGAAGGACACTGATGAACACATGTGTGTGACTGCAGAAACATTACAGTTCCTTATGTTAGCAGTATAGCGCCAGATGACGGGCTGCAGTTTAACTTTAGATTTTAATTTTTAAGGGTCAATGAAAATGAGGTGTTCTCTGAGAGGTATGCCCCTTTATATTCTGTCCCCTAACACTAGGGGTGCAACGGTACGCGTATCGTGTATCGAACGGTTCACGGGCAAGTTCCAAATGGAAGTGATTATCCTTATCCCCTCACTCCAAAGTCCCCAAGCCAAGGGGATAAGGATGATCACTTCCATTTGGAACTTGCCCGTGAACCGTTCGATACATGATACGCGTACCGTTGCACCCCTACCTAACACTGACCCTCACAAGAAGTCAGTGACTCAGCCTCTGTAATTTTTAAAATCGTATCTGGATGAGATAATTACTCACACATCTAATTGTTTCTGATATGTGACCCTGGAGCACAAAACCAGTCTTAAGTCGCTGGGGTATATTTGTAGCAATAGCCAAAAATACATTGTATGGGTCAAAATTATCCATTTTTCTTTTATGCCAAAAATCATTAAGACATTAAGTAAAGATCATGTTCCATGAAGATATTTAGTAAATTTCCCTCCGTAAATATATCAAAACTTCATTTTTGATTAGTAATATGCATTGCTAAGAACTTAATTTGAACAAGTTTAAAGGTGATTTTCTCAATATTTAGATTTTTTTGCACCCTCAGATTCCAGATTTTCAAATAGTTGTGTCTCATATCCTAACAAACCATACATCAATGGAAAGCTTATTTATTCAGCTTTCAGATGATGTATAAATCTCAATTTCGAAAAATTGACACTTAAGACTGGTTTTGTGGTTCAGGGTCACATATCATATTTGACAGCACACTGTAAGACGTGCTTGTCAGTATTAACAGCCAAAAACCTAATTACTAGCTGGGATTCAAAGTCCATACCATATTATACCATAGCAAAAACCAAAAATAAATGTGTGTTGTATAACCCCTGATGGCTGTTCGGCCCCAGAGAATATAATTTATGTTGTCTATATAAAATCCACTTTCAAGAAGATCTGCATTTTTTCATTTTTATTCATGGAGAAAATTCATGGTAAGTTTGTAATGATTAAGTGGAAAAGACTCATTTAAAATGCTAAGCAAAAGTTAAATAAAAATAATTTTTAACATGATTATTTTTAACAAATAAGCTATTGATTACTTATTATAACTTTTTATATTGATTAGCGGAATTTCTAAAACAGAAACCCGCTACACAACATAAAACAAGACAAACCACTTTGACAGGTTTCTGTTTTATAATAATTAACGCGCACCAGATGTCTCGGGTGCCTCCCAGGGTTGCCAACTTCAGAAAAGTAAAATAAGGGACAATCGTGGTTTTTCATAGAAAAATAAGGGACAGAATAAGGGACACATACACACATGTTTTTTTAATGGAGTCTCTTATGCTCACAATAAAGGCTGTATTTATTTGATAAATAATATAGAAAAAATAGTAATATTGTGAAATATTATTGCAATTTCTAATATTGTTTTCCTATCTTAATATACTTTAAAATATAATTTATTTCTGTGACACAGCGCTGAATTTTCAGCAGCTACGTATTCAAAATAGAAATCTTTTCTAACAATTTAAGTCTTTACTATCACTTTTTATCCATTTAACACATCCTTGCTTAATAAAAGTATTCTAAAAGTTTCTTAAAAAAAAAAAAAAAAAAAGGGAAAAAAGGCATTTACTGACCCCATAGTAGTATCTATTGTAGTATATATAACACAAAATTTATATTTTGAATAAATACTGTTCTTTTAAACATTTTATCAAAACATCCTGAAAATATAACACAGGTCTCAAAAAATATAATGCAGCACAACTGTTTCAAACATTGATTATAAATCAGCATATTAGAATGATTTCTGAAGGATCATGTGACACTGAAGACTGGAGTAATGATGCTGAAAATTCAGCTTTGCTTCACTGGAATAAGTTGTATTTTAAATTATTTTAAAATAGAAAGCTGTTATGTTAAATTGCAATAATTATTCACAAAATTGCATTTTTTTCTGTATTTTTGATGAAATAAATGCAGTCTTGATGAGCATAAGAATCTTTTTTTAAAAACATTAAAAATCTTTCTGATCCCAAACTTATATATGTATATGTGTGTGTGTGTGTGTGTATGTGTGTGTGTGTGTGTGTGTGTGTGTGTAAGTAGGCTATACAGTAGGCCTACAGTATATATGAAATTTTTTTTAATTAAAGAGAACTTATAGAATTAATATGGGCTGCTTTTGGTGGTTGGTCATTTTGTATTTTAAGAATGAGATTCAAGGTTAAGAATACGCTGGAAGTTATAGGCCTATGTATTTTTTATTTTTTTTTATCTATTTAACATTAGACCCACAATAGAGAAAGATGTCTTCCCTCAGGTAAAATGCATGTCTTTTGCGTGGTTGGATGTTGGATTCATGAAAAATAATTTGTTTGCATTCGCCCAAACTGACTTGCTGAAGTCAAAACGCGGACGTAAAAAAAAAAACCTCCATTAGAGACCAGCCAGCACGGCAGAGGATTTCTCTTGGTCTTAAAACCTCCCTCGAATGGCTATATGTATATGAAATATGAATGCCTTTTATTGTCATTATACATTGCGTACAATGAAATTAGTATAGCTTCCCATCAGCATGATTTACATATATCAAGTAGTGCACAAACACATGAATCACAGATAAGGAGTTACCCTAAACTAACTTTCAACAAAGCAGGAGAATTATATTGCACATAAGTGTATATTGCACTAAGTCTCCCCAAGAAAACTGTATTGCACAATAAAGGGTATATTGCACTAATATGTGCATTCCCAGTGGGCAGTGAAAATGCATTACAGTAAGACTGATATTCAAGTGAAGAATGTATGAGGTCAGTGCATATTGAAGTTCACAATGTTTATGGCTCTAGGAAAGAAACTGTCCTTAAATCTCCTAGTCCTTGATTTAAAGCATCAGCAGCGCCTGCCTGATGGCAAGAGCTGAAACAAGTGAAAACCAGGGTGTGTTGAATCCTTTAGTATATTTTTGACCTTATTGAGGACTCGAGAGTTATATAGATCCTTCAGTGATGGAAGGGGACTGCCAGTGATCCTTTCTGCAGTCTTAATAATCCTTTGAAGCCCCCTCTTGTCTGCCTCAGAACAGCTAGCATGCCATACTGCGATGCAATACGTCAGCACACTCTCAATAGAACAGCAATAAAAGTTTACCAGCAACTTCCAATTTAGATTGTTTTTCCTAAGAATCCTTAAGAAATGTAGACGCTGAGGTGCCTTCTAGATGACCGCTGTAGTATGTGCCTTCCAGGAAAGATCAGCAGAGATGAGGATGCCCAGAAATTTGAAGCTCTGGACCCTCTCAACACAGTCCCCATTGATGTATAGAGGGAGCGGATCTGTCTTATGCTTCCTGAAGTCTATAACATGCTCTTTTGTCTTAGAGATGTTTAAGGTCAGGTTGTTAGCTGAACTCCATGATGTTAGTTGCTGGACCTCATCTCTATAGTCCATCTCATCCCCCCCAGTGATAAGGCCAATCACCGTTGTATCATCCGCAAATCTGAACATTTGTGAGCATTGAATATGTGGCCAGGGAGGGGCCAGCAACCAGCCTGGGGTGGCAAAGAAATCTTCATTATTTCAGTATAAAAATGTGGTTGACTATAAAGTACTAGACTATTTTAATGCCTAAAACACAGCTGAATACAATGAATTTCTACTTAATTGTAAGTGAATATGACAATTTTTGTATTATTCCTCACCTCCAGGTATTTTAATAAAGGGGCTCACTATAGCTTTATTGCTCTGTCAGTTTGGTTCTGGTTCTCAAAACCCCCAAAAACTTGTTCTCTAACATTACATACTCATGGATGAGACATGCAGTTAGTGATAAGAATGTGAAAAAGGCTGGAAGACAACAGCACATAAATGCCAGAATGTAAAATGAGTTGTTTTATGCATTTAAATGGTTTCATTTTCATTTGTACTTTTAAAACTAATGAAAAAATAAGATATAAGATATAAAAATATTGTTTTTTGGTTTCTATCATGGTAATTCATGTTCTCTGGTTGGTTAACCCAATGAAACTCGTTCAGTAGTTAGTCGGTGTACTGTGTTTTGTACTCTTCTATTCTTCAAATATCCTATATGCAACACAATTTTCACATTAAATGTGTTTAATAAAACACATATGTGACCCTGGAGCACAAAACAAGTCTTAAGTGTCAATTTTTCGAAACTGAGATTTATACATCATCTGAAAGCTGAATAAATAATCTTTCCATTGATGTATGGTTTGTTAGGATCAGACAATATTTGGTTGAGATACAACTATTTGAAAATCTGGAATCTGAGGGTGCAAAAAAATCTAAATATTGAGAAAATCACCTTTAAAGTTGTCCAAATGAAGTTCTTAGCAATGCATATTAATAATCAAAAATTAAGTTTTAATATATTTACGGTAGGAAATTTACAAAATATTTTCATGGAACATGATCTTTATTTAATATCCTAATGATTTTAGGCATAAAAGAAAAACTGATAATTTTGACCCATATAATGTATTTTTGACTATTGCTACAAATATACCCCAGCAACTTAAGACTGGTTTTGTGCTCCAGGGTCACATATAGGGTCTTATAGGGTCAACCTAGAAATGCTCCCTTGTTTAAGTTTTAGTGTGAAATGGCAAGTTCATATACTTTGTTCAGTATCTTTGATGCACAAACTGTAAAATAAATATTAGAAGAGTATAAGGACATTGTGAGTACTCTGTTTCTGATTACTTTATAGTCAAATGTAGTTTGAAGAAACTGATCAAGTCTTTGCCTTTGAGAAAACTCAGCAAGTTCACCTCTGGTTGTTGCATTATACCCACATATCATAAAACAAAGAAAAAATACATGCATCACTTTAACAGAAAGGGTGAGGATATGAGAGCAGGCAGCAGTAATGGACATTTTCTTTGTGGTTCAGAGGTGGGAGGAAGTCACACATATGCAAGTCCTTTATGTTTCAAACCTGCAGTACAAACAGTCAAGCAAGACAAGTCAGCACACAACCAAATCATGAGACTGATGGACTTGCAGTGTGGGCAGGAGGATTTTCTGACCTGATCGTTCCTCTTTTGATAACAGCTTTTCAGTTGTGGGAAGTAAGCCATTCTGCAATATTCACTTATACTCCAAAGCATAATTGACTTTCCACAGTGATCAGCTCACCAGAAGCAGCAGCTGAAAAGGCTTCCCACATCATGACACATCGTCCGCATTTTCTTACTTCTTTCTAATTTTCTTGCCAGTAATTTGTGGTTAAGAAGACCATTAAAAGCTTATGGGCTTGACACAGTTTTTTGCCCAGGACTAAGGTAGAAATATACAAAGAAATCACTAAACCTACCTTTACAGAGCACATACTTTGCCCATAAATATTTAGTGTGTGTGTTTGGAAATTGCATCTGGAGTGTTTGCTCATATACTTTAAGTACATTTTTATCCTTCTCTTACAGGTTTTTTTTTTTTTTTTTTAATATAAGGCTCTTAGAAAACTGACTCTGTAGCTTGTATTGAGGATGAAGTCATTAGATGATATATGACAAGTTGCTTGTGATGTTCCTCATTTGTAATTTACTTTGGATAAATGTTGTCTGCTAAATGATTAAATGTAATGTAGTTGTCAAAGCTGACAGAATGCAATCTTATTGCTATGTCAGATTATGAATTATAATGCCGGAATTTTTGATTAAGAAACCCATTTCTGCTCACTCACATGGAATTAAAGCATTAAATATCAGAAGTATCAAGGCAGTTTCAAATATCCAAATGAGTGTTGTTTGTGCTTCACTTAACAATTAGTTAAGAACAATTATTGTACGCTTCATTTTTGACCTCAGAAGAAAAGAAGGCAAGCATTACAAACACAGACCAACAAAATATGACGCATATTTAATCATATTGTTTAAAAACTCATCACCAAACACCAATGACTTGTACATATGAGTACAGTCAATTTAGACACTTCCAAAACTGTTGCAACAGAGATTGAAATACAATTTTTAAATACATGAATTATGTTCCCATCGTTGTTGCCACAGACTTGGAAGTGCATTTTTCTGTTCTAAAGAAGGGGGTCCCAATACTTTTGTCTATATAGTGTATGTACAAGTCATTGGTGTTTGGTGATGAGTTTTTGGCTCAAGGTCTGCATTTACAGTCACACCAGAGCCAGTGTTCAACTGGGATTAGGACTTGGTTTTATGCAGACCAGTCAAGTTCTTCCACACTGACTCAATCAATCATTTTCTTTTTGAACCTTGTCTTATACACAGAGGCATTGTCATGTTAGAATAGAAAAGGGTCCTGTCCAAACTGTTGTTATAATATTAGAAGCACACAATTTCCTAGAATATCATTATATGCTTAAACATTAAGATTTGTACTCATAGAAATTACTAAAGTAGTCAAACCTGTTCATTAGAAGGGGGCGACCCAATACTTCTGGCAATATAGTGTATATGTTCATTTAGATTTGTTCATAAAATAATATAAATGCATAATATTAAAATATACATAACTATTTTTAAATACATTGAATTATTGAAAATTACACATTTTTGAAAGATTACAATTTAAAAAAAATTTTAACTAGTAAACTAGTAAAACTACACATTCTGACAATTATACTTTTAAGCAGTGTATCAGTAGATAGTTTGCTACACTCTAAGAAAAGTCTATAAAAATAGGGCACAGTCTACTATGTTAATACGAAGGAATTTTCTGTACTGATTTTTCCACAGGTTTTTTTTTAACCTGCATTTTTAATTACGCATTGTATTTTGTGTTTTATTTGTAAATGTGAGCCTTTTATCGTTTGAGGCTATCAAAAGTCGCTTGCCAAATAAATTTTAAAAATAGTGACATTTGTTGCTAGGTGCTTTTGGAAGAAAAAGTTGCTAGGATAGTCTGAAAAGCTAAATATAACTATGTTGCTAAATTTAGCAACAAAATTGCTAAGTTGGCAACACTGCTTTTAATGCACCCGATATTTAAATTTCTCAGTATCATATTTGGGTGCAAACTGTAGCATAAACGCGTTGGTCACGTGGTTTTCTCAGCGCTGGTCAGGATGGACCAATCACAGTGGATTATGATTATTTAATGAGCCATTTTTTTTTTTTACAAAAATATTATTTATAAAATTCCGTAGCGAAATTTTTATAGTTATGGCAAAAACGAATCTTTAAAATTAATATGTTAGAAAGATAATACTTTTTCCTCATACAAGCTTCTGTAATAAGAAAAATACGTCTATAGATTTGAATGCGGGTCAATGGAGAACAGGCTCGCTGGGCCATAAAGCGCCCTCTGGTGGAGTAAAAATCGAATGCGACTCACGTTAAACGGACTTTGGCTCGAGTGAAGCGCTGATTTCAGAAAAGCGTCTTTGATGACGTGTTGCCGTGAAGATGGCGGAAGTTCATTCCTGATCTAAACCGGAGTCGCTCGGTACGGATTGTCTAATAAACTATTTGAAGACGGATCGGTTCGGCTTCACGTCTCACATCTGACCCGCCGATATATTCGGGTAAGAGATGAACAGCGGATCGAGACTGCGCTGTAGTTTACTGTCTCTATACGCGCTTATGTATGTGCATTGCGTTATAATAACACTGAGTCGTGTTGACAGCTCGACCAATCACTTTGACTATTTGAATCTCATATAAATAGCTCAGATTTGAGAATGAGAGTCAGAGGGAATCAATAACATGTGCCTGGAGATGTTTCGGTGCGTTTATTGTTTACTGAATATGATCGGGTCATGTATGAACACATGTGGCATGTTAATACTGTCATGTCAGATGTTCAGCTTGAGTTTGTTGTTGGTTTTGGTTTCAGCTGATTTGATGATTTAAATATTTCCTAGCTAAACAGGTTTGTCCTGAAGCTGCTCGACTGATCTCCATCAACATTAGCAAAAATACCGCGGTAAAAATAGTTTCTGCACCCAAAAAAATAGTTACTGGAGTTTTGTTAGGCTACTTGTTACTAGCCACCAGTATCATTGAAAACAGAATGCTAATGCTATGGTATATTGATATACCAGGGTACTAAAATGGCAGAATACCATGGTATTGTACTACTATGGTACACATAAAATGCACTTTTGTAAGTGTAGGGAGAATAGTAGGGCTGTCAAACGATTAATCGCATCCAAAATAAAAGTTTTGTTTACACAATATATGTGTGTCTTCTGTATATATTTATTTTGTATATATAAAGACACACACATACAGTATATATTTAGAAAATATTTACATGTATTTGCATGTTTATATTTATATTCATATAATTTATATTATATAAAAATATATTTAATATATAAATATAACATGATTTTCTTAAATATATACATGCATGTGTTT
>JAFVLL020033110.1:0-2500 GCA_021397915.2 Tor tambroides
CATTGCATGCACGTAGTTTCTTTCGCTGTTTGATATGAAATGATACAGGCTACAGCGCGCACCGGCACCTTTGTGCGTGTATTTGAAGAGCGCGCACTACGAGCACAGCATCTTTTCCGCGGTCATTTGACTCGCACCGGGCTCGGAGGCAAAGTCAGAGCGCGTCTGAAACGTCTCCTATTTGATGTGGTCATAAAAACGTTCTGCATCTAAATAAATGCAATCTTTTTCAAGAAAAAGAGACAGAGGCAGCAGTTGCGAATGGGGTGGCCAACCCTAGCCCCGCCCCTGCATTAATTGCGTTAAATATTTTTAACGCGTTAATCAGAAAAAATTAATCGCATGCGTTAACGCACTAATTTTGACACCACTAATATATATATATATATATATATATATATATATGACCCTGGACCACAAAAGCAGTCTTAAGTCGCTGGGGTATATTTGTAGCAGTAGCCAAAAATACATTGTATGAGTCAAAATTATTGATTTTTCTTTTATGCCAAAAATCTTTAGGACATTAAGTAAAGATCATGTTCCATGAAGATATTTTGTAAATGTCCTACTGGAAATATATCAAAACGTAATTTTTGATTAGTAATACGCATTGCTAAGAACTTCATTTGGACAACTTTTTTCGATTTTCTCAATATTTTGAGTTTTTTTGCACCCTCAGATTCCAGATTTTCAAATAGTTGTATCTCGGCCAAATATTTTCCTATCTAACAAACCATACATCAATGGAAAGCTTATTTATTCAGCTTTCAGATGATGTATAAATCATGTATAAAAAAAATTTACACTTACGACTGGTTTTGTGGTCCAGGGTCACATACATACATATATATATATATATATATATATATATATATATATATACACACACACACGCACGCATGTATACATTTTTTGTAAACAAACTTTTATTTGCGATTAATTGTGATTACACCGTGTATTGAGTAAAGAACAGGAATGAAATGTTTATTGTGCTCCTAATGTTTGAATAATGAATAACATTATCATCATGGATTATAAAAATATGATTTTGCACAATACAACCATTTTCATATCTGACTGTACACAAAGGATAAGGTGTTACCTGTAAGAGCGCCCCCTAAGCTTCCTCTCCGGAGCTGTCTGCCATCTTCACTGAGTTGTCGTTTAAACTTCAGCGCTAAACTGGAGCCGTGAGAAACCTCTGGGTTGCTGGACTTGCGGAAGGGCATCGAGGGGGGGTAGAGGATGTTTTCTGGCTGAAAGAGAGATGAGATCAACATGGAGTTCAGTCTGGGAACCATTACAGGGAAAGATCACATTAGGAATAGCACAGCAGTGTTTACAAAAATATTTAACACACGGCTGCATATCCATTACTGACAACACTGACAATGCATTACTACATTCATTACAATGTAGTAACTTATTCCAGCACTTAAACGCCTTGCATTTTTTGGCTAACGTCACCCTTTATTTTTCAACCCCATTAAAAGATAAACACCAGTGAATGTCATCTCATTTTGACTGAATTTTCAATCTCAGCATGAATCGTTATTAATGTTGCATTTGATACTGTTAAATTCCTTGTGTTATCATAACTGTCATTTTAATTTTTTTAAATGCTATGTTATATAACCCACAAAATTTCCTCCACTCTCAGTTCATTTGAGGTTACCCTTTCACTCCCTCCAGCACTCAATGAACAAAACAAGCCCTTTTCTCATCCAGATAGAATCTTTCTAGACAAACACATCTGAGGGCTTTTTCTACCTCAAATGATAAACAAGCTAGTGGAACAACATTGGAGAAATCCAAGACAACAAACTGTTTATTACCAAAGCAGGTAGGGTAGCACAATTAATCAAAATAAAACCAAAATTTGTAATTTGAAGATTGCGCTGCACCATATTGCATAGTGCATATTTATTTCACGAAAGTGCAGATTAATTCATCTACAGATGAGCAGCTCATGATCTGGTTCAATTCACAGTAAATGCTGCTCCACACAAATTCATCTCTGCATCTGCTCTGGTTTTCAGTTGCTTTAAATGTGCATTTGACAACACAATATGCGCTAACAATCTTCCCAAAGTCATGTTGATACACACATCACAAAATTTTGGCCAAATTGTGCAGTTCTAAGCAGCAAAACAAACCTGGAGCTTCAATAACATATATGGCTGTATGTGCTGCACGTACCATGAGCAATCAAATATGATTCTTAGCTTTTAATTTATTCCAATTTGTTTTATAGGGTGGAAGGGTGTGGGCTGTGTCAATGCATAAAAAAAAAGTGTGCATGGAGACAAAACCAGATTGTTTCCATAATTAATCAACAGAGCGATCCGCACCACTTGCAGTGCTCATTCATTTACCAGATACACTGCAGAGCAATTCAAGCAATTTTACTATTTCTTGTTCATCTGAGATATATATTTTAATGTGTGTATGATTTCACTATGTATAAAGATAACTTACACTGAAAGTGAAACTCAAAATT
>JAFVLL020033110.1:7500-28342 GCA_021397915.2 Tor tambroides
TACACTGTATCTCAAAAATACCATGGTATTACAATGTGATGTCATCAGTGAATCATGGCAGTATCACATTACTGTTTTGTAAGTGCATCACGTCATGATTTCATCACCTAAGAATAAGAAAAAAACTGAAAGAACAAACAGGGAAATAACAGAAAGTGAGCGAAGGACAGCATGCTGTGAAAAAACAGCTTCTAAAATGCTCCTGCAAAGATAATTTACCATCACTGCTGTTTCTGAACCCAGAGAAGAGGAGGTAGTTGTCCTAGAGAATGACGTCTATTTCTCTGTTATCAGAAGGGCTTGTTGTCCCACGCATAACTGCAATCAGTTTTCAGATGGAAATGTATTCCTAACTGAAGGACCTGCACATATGCCACGCTGTGTGACCAGATTAGTAACAATATGACACATCTCCCAGTGCTTGTCATTAATTCAATCAGTAATGCTGGACAAGGACGTTGTTGTGTTGCCTGGAAACTAATGCATATCATATTAGAGGAGATACTTGATCAAACAGATCTATCCAAAGAATTTGGTTCTTAGACATGATTCTCTAATAGCCAAAAACAAAGCACTCATCTTTAAAAATAAATAAATAAATAAATAAATAAAAATAGAAACACTTTCCCTGGTCGACCATTTGTTTTTCCTCATTCGGTTTCTCTCCCTCAGGCAGGGTCAAAGTGAAACTGCACTCCATTACATAATCATATAAGACCACTTTTTATATCAGAGGTACTGTTCACATTTCACAGTTAGTTAAGCCATTTAATAACACTCAGCAACAGTAGGAATAATTAATGTCAGTTTCACCACTAATAGAAATCATGAATGCCTGCAGCCTGGCAAAGCATCAGTTCTCTTTAGAGTATACAGTATTTTACAGTTATGTGCAACTCATAACACACCATTACTGATAACAGTTGGAAAGATGCATGCTTTGTTGAACTGAAAAGGCTAAGTCCACACCATTAGACTACATCTCAATTTGTGCATTTATACTGCTGGCATTACTCTGAGTAAGTGACTAAACTGTGCACTATTATTAGCACATAGTACCACATCATAAAAAGTCTGATAGCACAGATTGTTGTAAATGTACAGTAAGTACAAACAAACGAATAAATATGAAAAAAGTAAAAATAAAAAAAATATATATATATAAATGCATAAACAATTTATATATTAGGATTACATTATTTATATAATTAAAACAAACAAACAAAGACAGAAAGACAGACAAATAAATGAAAAGTGTTCTTCGAATATATATCCTCAAGACACATTTCATCACAATATTTTCAATGCACATGCACCAATGCACCAAATCTAGTCTTGCATACTACATAACTGTTACTCAGAGTGTTGTGCCAACAAACATAATTGGATGGAGGAGGTGAACCTTTACTATAGAACCAGTGAACCTCTGCAGATTGCTCCACTGGGTAATACAAGAATTTAGGGGAGAGTTACTTCCTTAAGTGTGCTTGGAACAGAGCAAGAGCTCATTGGAAGCTTGACCCCTGCTCATAATTTAAGCAACTACATTGAGAATTTGACAACAGGAAGAGGGGGGAAAAGTCAAGACTAAAAGACTTACTCCAGGGAATGGGTGAAAGTTAAAACATTTGGACAGTCCCTTATGTTTCTCCCCTTTTTATTAGTGGTTTATCTCTTAGTGGTTTACATCTGCCACAACAGTCCCTTGATTTTTCATGGTCAGTCAGCAAACAAATTCAGTCCTTGAGTACAAAATATGACTTGTTGGGTCAAGCTTTTAAGCCACCCTGGTGTTACCTTTTTATTTTGTACATCTGTGGTCATTTAGTTTTTTTTTTTATTTCACCAGAACTCACAGTTTCTGCATTCATTATAACACACGGGCAAAATTAAAACAACAGGAGATGTAGTGAGTAATTTCATATAGTGGTGACGCATATGGATGCAAATATGGGCTTCAGTTGCTTTGTTGTTGAGCTATCAAAGAGAACAGCCTCTGTCTAAATACACACAACAAATCTAGGTCATTTACCCTTCCTACCAACTTACAAACAGCAGTGTTTGTTTACATGCTGATGTCATAGGACCTTCTGGTCATCTTTGTGTATCAGATTACATTTGCATTACATGGCCATGAAAACAGATCTTGAACTCCAATCTCTCCCAACCAGTGCTGCTAATGTCATTAGAAACACATTTTCCACTACTACAAGTTGTCTGAGCATCTGATCAGTGGTGTCTCATATGTCACTGTCAGAAATGAATCAACATGAAGACCTACATCATATGCAAAAGGTCGACCTTACACAATAGGAGAAGCTCTGGCCTATATGCCAAAAATAGCCAAGGCTGATATTTTAAATACTAGACGTGTAAACCATGTAACCACCAGCCACAACAGCACTGAAACATGAAACATGAGGAACTGGCAAGGTCTTATTTGGTAATGCTTTACTTAAGTGTACTACACAATGGTCTTTTTATCCTTAATGGGGTCATGAAATGGAAAATCAAAATGTTCTCCATATTTACACACGTAAGTGGCCCAACACTTTGGAACAATCTCCCGGTTGCCATCCGAACAATTTCTTCATTACCTATTTTTGAAGTTATGCTGAAATCTCACCTCCTCGATCCATTTGCAATGACTTAAGAAGTGTTTGTTCTTTGTGACATTAACATTTTATTATTTTATAATTTTATATTTTGTTGTTTAATATGCTATGTAAAGCACTTTGGTCAACCTCAAGTTGTTTTAAACGTGCTATATAAATACAATAAACAAACAAATACTAGGGATGTAATGATGCATCCCGAGCCGATTGAAAATCGATAAAAATGATTGAAGATTCAAGTCGGTTGAAGTGTTAAACAAATTGCAATACAATTGTGGGTGGGGGTTAAATTAATACATCTCTGAAGGGAACTGACTGTCTTCAGAAAAGTTGAAATGGTATTTCCTTTTCATCTTGCCTCTGTATAACTGCATATTAAAGTATTGTTTATAAGCACAGCGCTGCTTTGTTTACAGCGGTAACCAAGTAAACACCATATTGCCGCAGTTCCTTAAGCACCACCTGCTGTCAGAGAGTGAATTTGTGTTATACAGCCCATCCGCTGTTTGTTTGTTTGTTTGTTTGTTTAGTGCTTGTTTTATGTAGTATAATTTCACAAAGCTAAAGTCAAACTGTTCTGTTTTTGCTTCAAATGTTAAAATTATGCAATTTAATTGAAATAAAAAAAATGCTCATGTATGCAGCACCTTTGGATTATGATTAAAATGCAGTGGTTACCTCCATTTTTAAAATGTAAAGAGCGGAGACAAAGCCTTAGTTTGTTAATATAAAGAGATCTGTTTTTGTTTTTTGTTGTTGTTTTTTGTATTATTCATTATTATTTAGGAAGTACTTTCAAAATTTCCAGGTTTAGGGACGGTGTTTTTACAAATCATACGAATTTGTATGAGTGAGTTCGTACAAATTAGTCACCTCGTAAAATATGTACAAATTAGTCGTGAGATAGCATAGCCTTCTTGATTAAATATGACATTGACACGTGTTAAGGGGAATGTCGAGAGGAAGTAGTTACGTCATGATTCTCCCAATTTAAAATTCTGGCGTTTCAGAAGGGCAGAAAAAAATCATTCATATTTTAAACTAAGGAGTTAGTTTTGAGTTTTGAAACTTGCAGTATGTTTTTATTGCAAATAAGGATGTAACAATTCACCCAACTCACGATGCGATACGACTCACAATACTGATTTCACAAAATGATTTTCTCATGATTTTTTTTGAACAAAATGAGATTTAATACAAATTATAAATGAAAAGGTGTCCTTTTATTATTTCTCAGACAAAATGCTGCACATTTCCATATGCAATTAAAATGTCAAATAACAAAACTAAACTGAAATTTTAAAACAAATCCCACGTCCAATTAGCCACCTCGTAAAATACCGCAATACTGCAGTAACAGTTGATATAAAAAAAATTAAAAAAAAGACTTTGTGCAAAAATTTTTTGCAAACTTTATAAACTAACCTCTAGAAACATAATATAGAAATCTGAAACTGCACTTTTTGACCATCATGACCTGTCTAATATGTAAAGGCTCACGTACAGATGTTTTTTGTTGCAAAGTGTTTTACTGCTGTTTATGCATAAGTGAATAAAGACTAAACAATCAACATCACACACAAACCATCTGTTAGCTAGACTGTGATTAAATTATACACTGAAAGCGATCAAAGATTGTTCTCTTTTTAATCACTGGAGCAGTCAAATCAATATAAGTGCAATTCTTTCAGTGATTTGATTTTTGCATTTTTACCAAAACTGCCGTTTTAATCAAAGACAGTTCACACGGCTCAACGAGTCTATTATTTGCATTGTGCTTTCATTGTGTTAATTAAAAACATTTGTGATATTGCAGAAATCGTGTTTCAATAACATCATTGCTTCTTCAGTAGAAATGAGTGTGTTCGACTACAGTGCAGTGCTGCAACCTTTGATGCAACAGGAATAGTTCTAAATATAATGCTATGATCAACACTTTTCACAATCAGTTAATCTTGGTGGCTGGTATAGTAAAAATGCAAACTGTAAAAGTAAAAGTTTTCGAGAGAGTTCACATGTACTGCTCATTTCATATGCAAAGATGTTAGCCAATTATAGAAGGGTGCTGACCCCTTTAAAGAATTTTTTTAAAAAAATAATTATATTTGACATACGCAAGATTATCAGTGAATAGCAACTTAAGTTTTGGTCTGTTCCTCACAAAGCTACAATATGTCTTTAGAAGACAGTAAAAATACAGAATACAAATTTACTCATAACTGCATGTGTTTTATTGTTCTAGCACCAGCTAAATAAACTTTTTTTTTTTCCTCTGATTACATTTCTCTTGCCATTTCAACTAAGGGTGTCCTGTCCTGTTCCTGTAGGGCCACTATCCTTTATTGCCGATTCTAATTAAAACTCACCTGAACCAGCTAATTAAGGTCTTCAGGATTACTAGAAACTTTCAGTGTGTGTTGAGAAGGGTTGGATCTTAACTCTGCGGGACACCGGTTCCCCATGATTGGATTGAGCTATGTTTCTCTTGCAAGATATTTTAAATCTCAAGAGAATAGGGGACTAATCATGTAAAAATTAAATGTTAATAAATGTGACACACACAAAAAAAAAAAAAAAAAAAAAAATAGACATTAACACCCAGCATCCAAAATGAGGACAAATTGGCAAATAAATGTAAAATGAATAAATAAAATATTTTTTGTACATCTTTTTAGAGATTACAAACTAATAAACTGTTACAGACGTAAAGATGTAAGAATGATATCTAGATTTTTTTAATCATCTGATTTAAGAGATTTGAGTGAATCAAATCAAGAGAGATACAGATGGTTTAACTAAATAACAGCTCCGTTATTGTTTCATGTATTCAAATAACCTTTACCTCAGTGCACAGTCAGATTAAAGTATTGTGGTGTCCCTGGGCACAGTGTCAGGTCCTGCCATCCACGTGAAAGGGGGGTGTTTGGGTCTCTTTGGCCATTCAATCAAGTTTTTAGCTTTAAATTATACCTGGAATCACTTACCGATTTCTGCCAAGGGTTTCCTGAACAATAAATCAGCACAGCAGAATGACTTCTGAAGGATAATATGACACTGAATACTGGAGCAACTGCTGAAAATTCAGCTTTATCCCCACATGAATAAAGTCATTTTTAACATGCATTAAGATTCCTGTTTTACTGTATTTTTGATCAAATAAATGAAGCCTTGGTGAGCGTAAGAGACTTCAAAAACAAACACAAAAAATAAATTCACAACCCCAAACTTTTAAATAGTAATATATATTATGCAGACTGGAGACTGGTGAAATATCTGCTATCAAAAATTATTTCATCAGAATACATAGACACTAATGAAGGACCTTCAATGTAGAAACATGCTTTTAAGCATCCAGATGGTGTAAAGCATCTACCAACGAAGCGTAATGAGGCCACGCTAACCAGTCAGACCTTGACCCCTTGATTTATACCGCAGCCATGAACTTCCCCTACCTGGATGAAGTCTCATTTGCAGTCTATATGTAAACAGGGATGCATGGAAATACAAGTCAATAACAGCGGGAAGAAACCTTTCCAACATTTTAGCCTTGAAACCTTGGAGACCTTTGGCACAAAGCAAAAGCTATAGCTCTCAATAGTCCATAGCCTTTCAGTCTGGCAGAGTTATGTCTGAAACAACAGCCTCATATCCTGAGAATCAGTAGAGGAATTGAGGAAGCTGCTCACACAATGTCAAATAAATAAGACACTGTGGGCTCAAACAATTCTTCAAAATGCCACACAGAAACAATTATGTGAACAAATTATTTTGTTTCTCAATAAGAATTAATTGCATTTCCTTTTATAATTTTACAAATGTAAACTCTTGGGAGTTATCTTGCATCACTTGCTGATCTCTCCATTTTCTAAATGTAATTTCCTATCCTATGTGGTCATTATTAAAGGAGGAGTTCATATAAAATAAAGATTCTGTCCTTTAACTTGCCTTAATCTTATTCTAAATGAGTATGCTTGTTCCTTTTCCTCTAGAACACAAATGAGAACTGAACCATTTCCAGGCACAGAACTTCTAACAGTTCATAGTAACCAGAGGCTGTCAAGGTCCAATGAGGCCAGCATATACAAATAACAGCAAAAGTAGTCCACTTGTGTAAGTTTTCCAAAGTCATATAATACCATGATGTGTTATTGACAGAAAATCTTCTCCTTCTGCTGATTAATTTTATTCTCCACCCTGAATATTAAAAATTATGCTCCATGTAAAAAGTTAGAAAATTAAGAACAAATTGTATTTGGTTTCTCTGAAATAAAACTATAGACAACACAATTTTAGTACGGATAAGAATCAGTTTATCACATTTTCAACCAGATTTTTAAGGGGAACACCCAAAAAAAAAAAAAAAAAAAAAAAAAAAAAAAAAAAAAAAAAAAAAAAAAAAAAAAAAAACACTTTATTCTTAAGAAAATCCAAATATTTCAGTTACTTTAATGAATCAAAATTACCACCACACTAATATGAAAATACATGAAAACTGTATGAGCTTCTTTGTTAAGCTGAAGACAAATGATTGCAATACCTTCACATCAGTTCCATCTGTAGGCATGAACTCCTCATAGATGTAGGATCCAGTCTTTCTGACGTTACTCTCAGGAGAATAGACACTACTTCTGCTGCCAATCTGAAACAGACACAAAATGATCAGAAACCAGAAGACACATGTCTGCTCAACACAGCTGTTAGGATGAGTTTGGATGATCTGATACACTGAAACACAACAATAGCATTCCAGAAGTAAAATTATTCATGTATTTTTAGTGATAATATAAACCTTTCAAAACCAATTACCACGTCATATCGTCATGATACTATCTTCTTGTTTCTGAATAATTATTTATTTGCAGGACACTACACCACCCTAAATCATTAAAAACACAAACCAATCAGAGACCTCAGTGTTACACAAGCTATTAAAGCAGCTCAGCTACTCGCTCCTAAAAAGCATTGCATGTTATGTACAGCTGTGCTCCAAATTATTCATACCCTTGGTAAATATGATCGAAGAAGGCTGTGAAAATAAATCTGCATTGTTAATCCTTTTGAACTTTTATTTAAAAAATTCACAAAATCTAACCTTTCATTGAACTAAAAAAAAAAAATCTCATGATGAAATAAATGTTTTTCTCAAATACACATTGGACACAATTATTGACACCCCTAGAAATTCTTATGAGTAAAATATCTCTGAGGTATATTCTCATTCATATTTACAATTTTGAGCACACCAGGGTGATTATGAACATAAAATTATCCAGCCATGGCTTACTGTTGCACAGGATTATAAATATGAGGGAAAACAAAGGCCAAATTCCCTTAATCATCCATCATAATGAGTAAAACCAAATAATAGTTACGATGTGCAGCAAAAGATAACTGAGCTTCACAAATTAGAAAGTGGCTGTAAGAAAAGAACTAAAGCAGTGAAAATTCCCATTTCCACTATCAGGGCAATAACTTAGAGATTCCAGTCAACATAAAATATTTCAAATCTGCCTAGAAGAGGATGTGTTTCTATACCATCCTAATGCATGCTGAGGAGGAGAGTTTGAATGGCCAAAGACTCTCCAAGGATCACAGCTGGAGATCTGCAGAAAATAGTTGAGTCTTGGGGTCAGAAAACCTTAAAAAAATATATCAAACAGCCCCTACATCACCACATGTTGTTTGGGAGGGTTTCAAGAAAAAAAAAAAAAATCCTCTCATCCAAAAACAATCTCCAGCATATTCAGTTGTCAGACATGACTGGAACTTCAAACGGCACTGGCTTCTATGGTCAGATGAAACTAAAAAAATGAGCCTTTTAGCAGCAAACACTCAAGATGGGTTTGGTGCACACAGGGATAAAAAAGTACCCCATGTGTACAATGAAATATACTGCTGTATTTTTGATGTTGTGGGCCTATATTTCTGCTGGAGGTCCTGGACATCTTGTTTAGATACATGGCATCATAGATTCTATCAAATACCAACAGATTAAAAAAAAAAAAAAAAGACTGCTAGAATTCTTATGATGGGCCACTGTTGGATCTTCCAACAGGACAATGATCCACAAACAAACATCTAAATCAAAACAAAAATGGGTCACTGAGCACAAAATGAAGCTTTTGCCATGGCCAACCCAGTCCCCTGACCTGAACCCTATAGAAAATGACTGGGGTGAACTGAAGAGGAGAAGCACTAACATGGAGCTGGAAATCTGAAAGACCTGGAGAGATTCTGCATGAAGGAATGGTCTCTGATCTCCTATCATATGTTCTCCAAACTCTTCAGGCATTATAGGTGAAGATTCAGAGCTGTTATCTTGGCAAATAGAGGTTGCAAAAAGTATTGTTTAAAAGGATATGATTAATTGTGGCCAATGTGTATTAGAGAAAAAAAATGTTATTTCATAATGAGATTTCCCTCCCATTTTAAATTCTTATTCTCCAATGAAAAGGTTAGATTTTTGTAAATTTTTACAGATTTTTTTGATACAGATTTATTTTCAGAGCCTTCTTTGATCAAATTTACCAAGGGTATGAATAATTTTGATCACAACTCAGTCCTAGTCCCTGTATAATGACAACCTATAAATTTGAATAGATTTGATTATTTTATTAAAGAATAAAGGCTGTAACTACTATTCCAGTGTTGTACTCAAAACAAACTGAGGGCTATGACAACAAATATTGGCTAGGCTTTAAACCGTTCACAACACCACCAACATGTAGCAACAACAGAACGTGATTCATTTTCAATAGCAAGCTGGCAGCACGAGTGACAGCGACTGTTGCTGTCTCACACAATAAACAGGACACACATTTACCAGAGAAACTGACAGGGCAAGTCATCTTAAAATATATATATATATATATATATATATATATATATATATATATATATATATATATATATATATATATATATATATATATATATATATATATGTATATATATATATATATATATATATATATATATATATATATATATATATATATATAAAAAGTCGGTTTAATGTAACACAAATCATTCTCACATTTAATATAGCTCATTCTCACGTTTTGGGTAGCTTGGACCATGCACTTTTTGTCCTCTATTTTTCAGATGTGCTTTGTTTATAGAAATAGACCTGATTAATCAATAAATTAATTGTTGATTATTTTTATTATGCATTTTATTGATTAGTGGGTTAAGTCTTAAAATATATTTATAAAGTACTTTTTTAAAATACTTGCTTAAAATACTTGAAAAAAAAAAAAAATCTAATGGTGTGTGTATTTTGGTGTTGAAGGGATTGACTCTGAATCATTATTGTCACACCTTGCGGAAGAGCCGCTGACTGCCCCCTCCTGCAGATGTGGGGTAGTAGATGTAGACATTGTGGTCCTCAGCACTCACTGGCTTCTCCACAAAAGGCTTCTGGAAAATCTCCCCATTCACCTCCACATGGTCCTCCCCCTCCACCAGATTACATTCTATAAAAATAATCACACAACATTATAAAGAAGCCATGAAATCATTCGGTTTAGAAACAGGATATTTGGGTAGAGCATATTTTAAGAGTTCAAATGCACATGGTCAGGTTCTCATTGACAGATTGACAGAGTAATCAGCCAATCAAATCAGCAAATTGGATGCACTACCTCCTCTCATGTGACTTTTCATTTGCATATTGCTGTTACCACCTCACATTCACAGTAGGAGCAGTTCAATTCTTGATTTGATTAGAATAGGATTTGATGTGAAGTCATTATTTCATTATTTATTCATAATTATGAAACCACATGCATAAAACAGTAAAAGCATCTCACAATAATCAATTATTAGAACAACAAAACCAAATAAAGCTGAAAAGTAGTTTTTCCACTTAAAACTTATTATAACTACTAATATTGTAGGCTCTTGTTTTTTTTCACTTATGCCCTACAAACTACCTGAGAACACACCACTGTGATGCAGATGATCTAAACTGTTCACCGGTGACACAGGCTTATTTTATGTTGTCCAAACTAGGTTAGTGTGAGATTTGAGGGAGTTAACAAACCTTCTGGTCTGTCAGGATCTCTGTTCAGAACTGCAAAGCGGGGGAGTTGTATTCCCTCGGCCTTCAGTATCCGATACACCTCCCTCCTAAACATGAAAATATTGCATATGAATTTGGATTTTGTGGGGAGAAAGGTAAATTGTTTAAAAAAACAAACAAACAAACCATCAATTTTCATTCAGCACCCATGCACAGTTTTCATAAAAGTTATTTAAATGTGCTTCAAGAAAACCAATGTTTAAACTGTGTTTAAAAAGCCTCTTTAATCTTCCATCATTCTGTCTTCCATCTATCTGTCATTTACTCACCCTCATGTTGTTCCAAACCCTTAAGAATGACGAAATGAAACAATGCGGTTTGTTTTTGTGCATTAAGCAAGCACATCAGAGCATTCGTTTGCCATATTTGATGTGCTCCGTGTATGTCCAGTAAAGAGAATGAAACTTCTCAGATTTCATTAAAAACCATCTTCATTTGTGTTATGAAGAGGACTGAAAGTTTTATGAGTTTGGAATGAAATTAGGATGAGTAAATGTTAACTTAAGTGGCAATAATCAGACAAGAGTGCCATTGTTCAAAATATCAGAACTGCTGCTGTTCTGCTCTAGACACAAGGATGCAGTGATGTGAATTAAACCATTTGTGTATTCAGAGCTGGGTAGTAACGGATTACATGTAATTTGGATTACGTAATCAGATTCCAAAAATTAAGTACTTGTAATTAGATTAAATTATGCTGCCTGTTCGCAAACCCGCGCTCATGACTACGCATGCGCATTGGCTGGTCAAGCACCAAAAACAAGCTTTTTTTTTCTTTTTTTTTTACAGTATTTGAACATAATAAACAACCTTTATGAGACTGTTGTTGTCAGATTTCAATGGTGTTTTCAAATATGGAATTTAATCATAAGCTTAGTGAACAGTTTTGAAGAATTTGATGTTTCCCCATTCAATGAGATAGGAGCTGCACTTGCATTCTCGAGAGGCTGAGTGAAATAACTTGTCTCAAAGGGACTTTGGTATTACATTTGTTTGTCTTTGAAACACATTAAAATGCATAAATTCACAAATTCACCAACTTATTCACCAACGTATTTTGATCCTCTTTCATCTAATATATTTTTATATGAAGTACCCCTGAGATTTTAAAATAAATATTTTAATAATGAAGTATCACACTTGCATGTTCATGGTACTCTGATGTTCATTATGGTCACATGACATGCAGGTAAACAAATAAAAATATTTCATTTTTTCAGTAAGTGGTTTTTTTTTTTTTAATTCATTTTAAAATTATTTGTTTTAATTTAATATTTTTATGATTTAAATAATTATTATCTTATTATTGGGAAACCTTCATGTAATATAATGTTTAATGCACTTGTGTGCACGTTGTTGATAACAACAAATGGAATATATTTTCTTAATCTTTGTATTTTTATATCAATATGGTACAAGATTATCCTATTTAAATCAATGTGAAAACCGAGATCAAAAGTCAAAAGTAATCTAAAAGTAATCTAAAAGTAGTCTGGTTACATTATCTAAAATGTGTAATGTAATGGATTATGTCATTAACTACAATTTTTGTCATGTAATTTGGAATCGGTAACAGATTACAATTTGTAAGTAATCTACCAAGCTCTGTGTGTGTTAAAGTATTTTATAAAAACAGTAAGTTGATATCAAGTAGATTTTAGACACAGTATTGCCAGACAGTTACTTTGGAACTATTTTTGCTGACAGAACAAAAACAGACCCAGTCCCAGTGCAAGTGGACTACATTTCAGGACTCCTGAAACAACACTACGCCAATCAAAATTAGTGAATCAGTGTCTTAGTGATTCACTGTGTGTTGCATCAGCATCTCACTTTATCTATTGCTCAGAACAAAAAAGGACCAGTTGTGTCACTATTAGTCATGTAGATGCATGAACTTTCAATGTTACTAAACCAAATTAAACAAATACATTTATCTCTTTCAAATATCACTTCTGTGGCAGTGATGACTGCTTCATTGGCAAATGTTTGCATGCTGTAGGTTGCTATGTTCACCCTGGTTAAAATGCAAACATTCAAGCGGTTAAAACATTAGCTAGCTGCTGCAAGCGTCAACACAAGAGTAAACACTGTCACAGCAATACCTCTCTCATCATCTGGCAAAACTTTCCACTAATAACATTAACTGTTTCGGGACAGTGGTAAACTGTTTGTTCTAGTTTCCATTTGCTTTCCAGGACTGGAAATTTTTTTATCGACAAGCAAGAGTGCTGCTGTTCTGAATATAAGCACAGCTGTGATTTGGGCGTAAGCACCAGGCCATAGTCTGCTCCCCATTGATATTCAGACCAACAGCACAATTTAAAATGTGATATTGCTATTATACACCGGCCAATTAAAAAGAGGTTAATATTGCAATGTAAGTTGATGCATTCCCCATGAGTAGAAACCATGACAATCACTCACGCTAGAGGAATGCTATATACTTAAAAAACATACTCCACCCAAAAACACAAATTCTGTCATCACTGCGTGCCAGAGTCAGAAATGAAAGGGGGTTGAGGGAAAAAAAAACGCCCAGCAAAAAATGTCCCTGCACAATTAAAGGGTTACTCCACCCCAAAATGAAAATTTCGTCATTAAACACTTACCCCCATGTCGTTCCAAACCCGTAAAAGCTTTGTTCGTCTTCGGAACACAAATTAAGATATTTTTGATGCATTCTGACAGCTCTCTGACCCTCCTCTAGGCAGAAATGTAATTAACACGATCAACATCCAGAAACGCAGCAAGGAGATCGGTAAAATAATCCAGGTGACATCAGGGGTTCAACCGTAATTTTACGAAGCTACGAGAATACTTTTTGTACAGAAAGAAAAAAAAAAAAAACACAACTTTATTCAACAGTTTGTCTCCTCCGCGTCACTGCGGTGACATGATGTCACATGGTTTATTTTACCGATCTCCTTGTTATGTTTCTGGACATTGTTCGTGTTAATTACATTGCTGTCTATGGGAGGGCCAGAAAGCTGTCAGAATGCATCAAAAATATCTTAATTTGTGTTCCAAAGACAAACAAAGGTTTTATGGGTTTGGAACAACATGGGGGTAAGTGATTAATGACAAAATTTTCATTTTGGGGTGGAGTAACCCTTTAAATGAAATCTATTGTGAATAAAGTAAAATATGAAGTTGAATGAAAAGTTGCAACATTGCATTTAGATCTGTTAATGCTGCATCAAACATTTCTTTTTGTGTATTTCAAAATACATTTTGCATTGTTATAACCAATCAACCATATACCTGTTGAGTGAATGAATGCAATGGCCAATCAGATGCATTTAGATCAGTGATGAAGTTTTCCAGAGTGCTGACATTGGCACTCTTGCAAATTCTCTCATCATAAACAAAAAAGGGATGATATATGTAATAGTTTCATTGTGCTGTGTAGACAGTAGCTATGTTTCCATCCAAAGATTCGAATTAAAATAATGGGCAAAACTGGAATATCGCATAAACATATACGAATAAAGCACCATTTCCATCCAACAAGTTAAAGAGAACAAAATCACTTCCTGGTAAACTGTGGCACTAAAATATCACTAAGAATATAGGAGAAGCCACTGAATATTATAATTTTCATATATGACATAAATTACTTGCACCTCAGAGCGAGCAGACGAGACACAATAAACGCGGTTATTACTTTCGGAGGAGGATGCCTGCTGTTTGAGAACGCAGTCGTTTAAGACAATTATACAGAAATACTTTGACAACAGACTTTGCTCAGGCTTTTCAGAATGACCATAACAACATATGGATGCTGTGAACGAGATCAGTCCGCTGGTTAGTAAAGTTATCCCGTCTCATAGCGCAAAGTCACATGACTTTTTCGATGCGCATGGAGGAATTTATTCGGTAAATGTGTTTCCATCTTAGTTTATGCGCATTTTTTCTTACCGGATAAAAAAAATTATCCTACTCAAATGTGCGCATAAGTTTTTTTATGCGCATTTTTAGAATTTATGCGCATCTTTGCGTTTCCATCCAGCGTTTTTTATGCGATATTCCAAAATGCGCATAAAAATAGGTGGATGGAAACGCAGCTAGTGCCTTTGGTTAAAATGGCAGATTCTGTAAGCATGCAGAATTGAAATCACTGACAACTTCAGGAATGGGGAACGTTCTTTGCTCACTCCTCACTCTTTTTTGTTTGTTTGTTTTTCATGTCACTAAGATAACAAAGATAGCCTTAATTTTTTAATCTGTAAAAAGCAATAAATGGTTCTCAGCTTGTTTTGTCTGTATATATGTATGTATTCTATTAGTTAAAACAATTATTTGTCATGAAAACAACACAGATACAATTAATAATTAGGAAATTCTATAAAAAAAATTAAAAAAAACCTTACAAAAGAAAAAAAACTATGAAAATACCCTTACAAAAGAAAAAAACACTACGGAAATCAATTCAGATTCAAATATTGCCCCTCGACGAATGATTTTTAAATGTAAAGTCGGCAACACCAAAGCTCCAAAAGTATCAAAAATTTATTAAAAAAAAACTTTCACATAGTGTGTGATGTTTCGAGCACGTAGGCTCTTCATCAGACTCTGTCATCAGTTCATCTCTTCATCAGTCTGATGAAGAGCCAGCATGCTCAAAACGTCACACACTATGCAAAAGTTTTTTAAATACATTTTTGATACTTTTGGAGCTTTGGTGTTGCCGACTTTACATTTAAAAATTTTTATACTTGTTTTTTTAGTCAAGCACCCATTTGAGAGCGATGTGCGTGCTTTTGCTTGCTCTTTGCCCTTAATGGATGATTACCATGATAAAAATAGCAACATTTTGGCGTCGTGACTGCCTGTGAACAACAAACATGGAAGCAACAGTTTAAGCCATTTGGCAATCGTAGAATAAGTAACATACAGTTTCCCCCACCAAAAAAAAAACCTTAAAAAAAAAAAAAAACACATTTTAATGAAAATTTTACTCAACAATAACAATCACAATACCTGGGAGAATCCATCTACTTATCTATCACATATATTGTGCAGACGTTTTTCCAGTTTTAAAAGCATGAAGTACAGCTGACAATATCTTTTGTATTGGAGCACATTATGTGTGGTCAATAAACAATGCAATTAACTTGCAATAGACTGAAGACATGAAGCTCACCTGTCCTGAATAAGATACTGAAGATCCAGATCGTTGATGACAAATGGATTCCTCAGCTTCTTATAAGCCACAGCTTTATCCAGTGGGAATCCTTTAAAAGCAGAAAATAAATAATGAATATAAATTCACAAAAACATGTTCATATCAAGAGGGAATGAACACATTTCTCTCGTTCTCAATACAGTAACAGACTGGAACTACCTGTGCATTCAACGTTTTTAACGCACACCTTTCAAAATCAGAATAGAGTATTCAGATCATGGTATAAATGAGCACAGTTCACATTCTACACAAACTTCAAATAATTTATATTATTTTACAAATATGGGCACAACTGAGAATCATTAAGTTACCATGATAAGTTATTTAAAATTTAAACCATTTTATACACATTTTACTCAAAGTAATTAGATACCATAATTTACAAAAATAAGGCAAAAGTATTTTTTACAAAAAGTGAAATGTGCTGCCACTTGCAATTAACTCCAAGCTCACAACACATGTGTAAAGCGCACATTTAGATTAGTGGAGAATGAGAAAGGCCCAAGTTCATATGTATAGTACATTTTCGCACACACCACTTGTTTCAGTTTCGCTTACAGAAATTTGTTTAGGCTTGACGTTTATAATAATTGTTGTTTGTAATGAATGGCACTATAATTATTGTTAGTTTTATACTATATACTTCAAACTAAATGTATGTTCCATTCCTGTTCTGTACTGAATAGCGTTAAACTAAAAGAATTTGTTGTGGAGTGAAGGGAACAAAAATACATGTTTATATTGTTTGTAAATGTTTTCATTCATTTATTTCTATTTATTTATTAAGTAATAATAAAATGTGACTATTACACTGATGCGACTTATCCTTTTTTTTTTCTCTCTCAACAATGTAATTTTGACCCCATGCGGCTTATAGTCAGGTATGACTTATCAGAATATACAGCAAAAACTTTTTCTTTTTTTTTTCATAATCTGTTACACTAAACACAAACAACATGCTACAAACCTTTGGAATGGAAAGAGATGAGACAATCACAGAGTGGCCAGTTTTCCACTGGTTCATTCAAAATGACTTCCTCTTCAAATGTAACCACAGTGATGTATTTGAAGAGACAAAGTCTTTCCAGGATCTCCTTCATAGGTTTGGACTTTGACTTCTTAGACATGGCACTGATACCCACCACAATCTGTCTCTCAGGAGGCTACAGATAACAACACACATCTCAGATTAAAATAATTTCATTTGTTTGAGTTACATTTCATTAAGCTACAATTTTAAGCTACTAAACAAATATTTGTGGTGTCATAGCTGTAATTTGTTTATTTGTTGTGATTAGGGCTGCACGATATTGGAAAAAACTCATTGCGATATTTTGTTTTTCTACGATTATATATTGCAATATGAAAAAAAAAAAAAAATTATATATATATATATATATATATATATATATATAATTGGGGGGGGGGGGGGGGGGGCAATAGGGATTTGGCCTAGGGCGTCAAATTGGCTAGAAACGGCCCTGATCAGTTATGTAAGAAAAATATCTAGAAAAATAGAAAAGGCACTAGTAACTTTGAAGGACATTATCCGTTATCCATTGTAACCCGTTAACACAAAATACAATGCTTAATTTAAAATGCAAGTAAAAGAGCTGAAAAATCAATATGGAAAATTCCTCCATATTAACATAGATTGTGCCCTATTTTGCACTGCTTAAAACTATAATTGTTCAGAATGTGTAGTTTTACTAGCTAAAAAATAAATTGTAAATTGTAATTTGTGCAAAAATGTGTTCAGTAATTTAGTGTTGTATTTAAATGTAGTTATTTATACTTTAATATTATATTATGCATTTCTTTTTTTACGAGCAAATCTAAATAAACATAGAATATATCTTTTATATGTCTTATATAAAACAGATCTTTTTTTCTTGTAGTGACACAATTGTGCATCATGATTAAGTCATCATTTAGCAACAAATCAACCTTCCTGTAGCAACTTCCCCTAAAAATGAGTGTGTCTGGTTTAGTTGTTATTATCCTGTGTTTGCTTTCACTTTTGTCCAGTATGGTCAAAGTGCTTTGTTTTTTTTTCTCCTGTGCACCTGTTCGCTTTTTATGGAAGTAACAACTGAACAAATAGCTGTACTCTGACTCAGAAGTATGTGTTTGTCGTGTTTTTCTGTTGATTAAGGGAGAATATACGACTAATTCACCGTACAAATGTTTAAAAGCAAAAAATGCATTAAAATGCATGATATTTTATGAGAAATTGTGACATGAAAGAGCAAACTGGACACACTATTTTTGGAATAAGCAGTCCAAATGTAATAATAATAAAAAAAAAACCTGTTGATTTTCATTAAGCAAATATTCTGAAGTCAAATCACTATTCAAATGATATCCTACGATCGTGATTTAGCTCACTGTGAAAGATTAATGCATTTACAGCATAATGCTCCTTATCAAAGCTTTTTCCAAAGAAAGATTATAACGCACCTGTTATGAATAAATATAATCGTCTAATGAATAAATGACGCTTAATTACCTTTGCTGGACATGTTTTTTCAGTCGTGTGTTTCTAGTGTTGTTGGACTGGTTTATGATGGGCAGGACTTACAGAAAGGGAACTGAACTCAAATGTTTACGCATCAGACTTCTGCTGCTCGCAAAATGATGTTCAATGGCTGTAAAAAGCATTTATATTATTTTATAAACAGGTTTAATGAAAGATAGGCACATAATGGTTTATTTATAACTTTAATTACACGTTTTTCCCCCTTTAAGCCCAATACATCCACTAGAGGGACACTGTGAGCCTGTTTCAGAAACGAACTGACGTCACTGATTATTTGCATACAGGTCTGATTATTTACATATTCCATCATATGCAAAATGCATTTATTTATTTTATTTATTTATACAGATTCACTATATTTTTATGGCTGCAATAAAAACAATTAACTATTAAGTAGCCAAAAATCTTCAATGAATGGTAGAAAAAAAATATGAGGAATGTCTGTTCAAGAGAAAAAAGAACAATTTAGCCATTTAAGGACAAATATCAATATGTGACGTCATGGAAATGATCTGTAATGAGAGTTTGAGGAAACTGGAAATGTTTAGATTGAAACAGAGGCACCACTGTAAAAAAAGAATAAAATAATATTTCAGAAAGATGTAGGAACATTGTTGGTGCAACATTGTTGTTTTATTGCATTGAAGCAGATCATATAGATACAACTATAAAACACAAAAGCTATAGTGCAATTTCAATGTTTTTGGGGAAAGTGCTGGAGAAAGTCAGTAAAACAGCAATTCAGATCTTAAAACGGACACATAAAACACCATCATTAGTGCAATTTAAAACAACTTCAGAAACCTTACTGTTTAAGCTGGTTTACATAAATAGGTCACATAAATACAGTAATCTTTAAGTTCAGTACCTCACAGAGAATTCAGTAACATTCTTCTTTTGTTATATTAAAAAAACAAAACAAAAATCCCAATTTTCTTCATGACTGGACATATTGGTAACACTTTACTTAAAGCCTTTATGTATAATGTATTATAAATGCATTAATTATGCCTTGTAATGACCTTATAATACACTGTATTGTAACTAATACATTATAACACTTACCAATTCATTGTTACACTATGCATTTTAATGATTTAGCACAAGATATAATGTATTACAATGCACATTAAGAATAATTATAATGCATTATAGCCTTTAATAACACAAAGGCTTTAAGAAAAGTGATACCGACATATTTTATATATTATTTAACTTAAGTTTTAAATAAATCATGTTTAAGACGTTTGGACACAATAAATAAATATTAAAACAGTGATACCATAATCTAGAATAACTTTGGCAGCGACAGGAGCGGCTGGAATCTCTCTATTCATCGTTCTGGTTTGTTGATGGGAAAATGTTTCCTAAAACACTTTGTCCCTGGAATGTAAACATTGTAAATGAAAAATGGCGGTCTATGATTTGCATTCATGTGGTTAGTGAGCGTCTGGCGGCTGGTTTTTGCATGGTTTGCGGTCAGTGTTTTGGCGTTTGCTTGTTTGGGAGCTCCATGCGGGAGACGATGCTGGAAACCAGCTTCTCCATCTGCTGTGCTCTCAGCTCGACCGTTTGCAGAACCTCCTCGTGACTGGCTTTCTTCTCGCTGTCGTAGTCCATCACCGCCTGATTGGTGATCAGAGACAGAGCCACGACCCTCATCCCGCAGTGACGCGCCACGATCACCTCGTGAACCGTGCTCATGCCTTAAAACACACACACAGATCGTATTAATGCACTCGTTTCCCACTGACACTCAAACAACATGCTCCTCCATCACTGTCACTCAAACACATGATAGAGACTCCAAATAAGTTCAAATCAACATGACAACTTTTTCTATTTCTTTAGAAAATCCCAAGGATCACGACAAAATGCATAACAAATGCAAATTTCCCACCTGAAGATAGAAAGTTCAAATAATAATCATAATAATAATGAATTAATGTATTAATAAAATGTATTATTAATGTATTAATGAGTTATGTATTATTACAAAATCATATATTAATATTAAATATTATTCTTTAAATTCTATTATTAAATTTAGTTACACAAAATACAAAACAACTACAACTTTCCCAACTGAATAATAATAATAATAATAATAAATATTAATTATACATAATATTAAAAAAATAGGTATGAATTATTTATTATTAAATTTTGTTATACTATCCAAATAATCAAATAATAATAACCAAATCAAATAATAAACCAATAATCCCTTGGATAGTGTGTCTGTGTGTGTGTGTCTGTGTGTGTGTGTGTGTGTGTGTGTGTGTGTGCATCTGTCTGTGTGTGTGTGTGTGTCTCTGTGTGTCTGTGTGTATGTCTCTGTGTGTGTGTGTGTGTGTGTCTCTGTGTGTGTGTGTGTGTGTGTCTGTGTGTCTGTGTGTGTGCGCGTCTGTGTGTGT
>JAFVLL020033111.1:0-18516 GCA_021397915.2 Tor tambroides
CACACACACACACAGACTCGGCACAAATGTCTGAATGCTAGAGAAAGAACCTCATTTGTCTTGGTCAAAGAAAACAGCTACAGAATTTTCCAGAATAATAAAACAACCACTAAAACACACCTCTCAAGAAGACAACAATGAATGCGCTCTTGTAGTAGAAAATGAACACAAAACAGGAAAATGATATCACAGAAGGTAAAGAAAATGAAAATATAATGGGAAGAGAAAATAGACTGAGAAAACAGTAGAAGATGGCAACATGCCACACCCGGATGAATAAAAGAGCCAATGTAGAGAAAGAGCCATCAAGGCATGAAGCCCATGAACGTGCTATGGACTGCAGAAGAGACGCCAGATACACAGAGAGACAAAAGGAGCAATGGTGCTCATTACTAGGAGCTGAAGGAGAAACGGCTGTGTGAGGGTAGACGGAGGTCTGGCTCCCCAGGGAGGACACCACACGAGAGGCAGACGATCAAAAACCGCCCCCAACTGCGCGAACAGACAGACACGCTACCAACATACTGCTATTTTGCTGTGCATTTGATTAATGCCTACTGAGAGAGGTGCTACAGCAGAGACCACTGGCTTCAAGTGCCAGACAAAAAGGAAAACGAGAAAGAAGAGAACAGAAGGAAAAAAAAACGAGACAAAGCAAAGTGACGGTCGCAGTATTATAGTTTCAATCAGGAGAGAATTGTTAGATTTAAGTGTAACGAAGAAGTACACTGTCCTTGTTTGTCCAAATGTGTTGTTTTTGTGAAACTATGTTTGGAAACAGTATTTAGCCTACGGCCAAGTGTGGGCAGGGGGATGTCTAGACACTATTCTGGCATCCTCCTCTATTCTTCACCCACAAACCAATAAAAACAATCTTAATGCTATACTAGAAAATCAAGATCAGTGTAGAACTGATTTAGTTTCACGAACTATGTACCTGTGGCAGGCTTTTAATAAACACAAGTTTTTTTTATTGCTGCTTGTCTGGGTCCTTGATGAAGTGTCTAAAAGAGAACAGCTTCAGGAGAGCATTTTATTTAAAACCTCTCAGTTAACTCTAAAGCCAACATGAAATCAAAACTGACCCCATTTACTGTACTTTCTTAACACATGTTCCTGGTCTTACTGTAAATGATTTATAGGGCATGTCATTCCAAATGAATTTTGTGGAAAAAAAAACAAAAAACGATTGTTTTGGATCTTTCATCAAAATGCAATGACTAATTATGGCTCTGAAATTACCCTTCCTTTGAGGTCTAGTTCATGAAGATACAGAAAATGTTAATCAACAGCCAAATAGATAATGCATTTTGAGGCTACTATTGTACTTGATGCAAAACATGATGATAACGTAACGCTGTTAACAGTGCAATAAACATTATGGCAATAAGAGCAAACAATAATATATTTGACAAAGAATAGGACATATCCTCCACAATTGACTGGAAACTTGATCAGGCTCCATTCTGATTAACCCTAACCCTAATCAAGTCCCTCCCTACATTTTCTTCTTAGCAAATATCTAGTTTCACGGTAAAATGTCACATTACATAAGCACAATTGGTTACAGTTTCATGCTGACTTTGAATCTTTTCCACAGTTTGTGATTTGCGATTATGATAAAACAGGATTTTTAACCCATTTGTCATTGATTGAATGTCTTTTACTGCCTATCTTAATGGCTTATCTCAAAGACAAGGGGGACAACACTGATTAAGCCTGCTCGAAGAGCAGAATTCATTACCACTAAGTAAAACTGTCTGCTGTGAAGCCACCAATCCAAGTCTGGGTTTATGCATGTTTGTGTTTCAATCTCTGGCAGCTGAGTCCACTCTCTTTCTGGCATTTTCCCCTTCACCCCTCCTTCTTTATTCAGTCTAAAACGATGATCTCATGCTCTCACGTTGGTCTCAAAGTGAGCTTATTGCTGTGCTCTTAATGCATTTATCCAAGTCTTTGAGGGGGGCTGGCAGCATTGCCTCACTACCCCAAGTAGGAGCATGGTGAAATGTGTAATGTAGGCAACAGTGCCTTCATTCACACCCCTTGCGCTTTCCAGGTTTTTTAAGCAGTCTCAACCATCTTAGGAAAAGACAAGGCTTTACTGTGCTGACAGAGCAACCAAAAGTATAGCACAACAAATGGATGAGATGCAAACAGAATATGTTGGAAAAATTTGTATGGTCTTTTATATTTGTTCTTTTTCTTCCTTCTCTCATTTGTCTTGCCACAAGTACACAAACATACACACTTTTTTGCTATTTTTTTTTCCTGGACGTTGATAATCAGATAATCATGAAACAGCACTATCATATTACAAAAACATGCAAAACAAGTTCCAGTGAGGAACTTATTTTCAGAGAAACAGGTACTAGGAAAAATGTACAGTGAAAAAGTTCTTAGTGTTTAGAGTGCACTGTACTGTTATGAGGACAGACAAAACTAGGACACAGGCATCTCTGCAGTATGAACGACCTTACAGAGTGAGCTTACTTCAATCAATGTGCAGTGTACTACAGTAATATAACTTTCACAGTGGCCGTGTTCATTCGAGCATGTCTCATGCAGGGGCTGAAGAAGGGGTTAGGACAACGCATTGGGAAACATGGTACATCCATTCTAAACAGCTATTCTTAGTGTACACTAAGTGCCTGCTGAAACTAATGGACCTTTATCCTTTAATTATGATATCAAGCTATTCTTTAGACTAATGCTGCATTAAAAGTGAGATATTAATGAGAATGTAAATCTCAGGGGAAACTAGACTAATGCCGGTTCTAATACATTGCTGAGTCATCAGAAACTAACCCTTTAGCTTCTTAGTAAGCGGCTGTTCTGGTCAGAGTGCGGTCACGAGTTATTTAGCAGCTTAATAGCCATGAATGTTGTTTTCACAGTGACAAAATACAATGCTGCGTCAGTAATCGCAAATTGTCAATCATGCCTCCAGCTAGGATTTGACTAAGAGACATAAAGAAACAAAATGACAAGATGTTGGTTTTGAAATTCATGTTATGTTTTTTCTGAGCTGAAGGTTACAAGAGCACATCAATAAAAAGAGAGCGGCAATAATTGGAGTCCAAGCAGATTGTGAATCTGAAAAACATGACCACAATTGCCAAATTTCAATGTGGATGCTGTTGTGTTGGGAGGAAGTTTCAACAGATTTTGCACGACAAATATCCTGTGATTCAGACAAATGGCTTCAGAGAGTGCTCCATTACTCTAGTATGGAGATCATTCATAGAAATGAAATATCACATCAAGCACACAGCACAACAAAAGGGAAGATCTCTTTGTCATAGCTCTGTTGTTGCTTGTTTGTTTTCGATTGTTTGCTTGTTTTAATACCAAAATACGGATATAAATGTTGAGAAGACTGAGAACTTCATAAAGTATAGTAAAATGTGACATATACATATTGAAATATACTGACAAATCAAGTGGCAAAGATGATACTTTGAGTCTGCCCTCAAAAATTCTTCTCACTAAGCAGATGTTCTTCTAATGAATGAAAGCACTGCTTACAAACCCTAAATTTCTCTCTTACCTGCCTAGCCTGAGACGCAGCCTGTATCGATTCCTTGAGAATGCACAGTCTGACTCCGTACCAGCTCACTGAGCGCCTGCAGGCTAATGGCCTTCTGTTCTCATCACTATCTGTTGGTAGGATCCTGGAGCAGGCCATAACCATCAGTGTCCAGCATGCACTCCAAACACCAGCCTTACACCATTCCCTTTAGAACAACTGTGCCTGACTGAGACACCTTGAACCCTTTTTGACTACTTTTAATCTGCTAAAGTAAAAGCAGATTACTTGATTTGCTGCTGTTTTTGCTTACACTGCCCCAATATGATAATTCCTTGCTGAATTAGAACCTTTTGCTTCAGTATTGGTACCCTGCCAGAAAACAGATTTAAAAAAAACTGAAATAAGGTGTAAAAGAGAGTGGGAACCAGGGGACTGAGATTTAAAACAACAAAGGGTTTCTGGACATGTACACCCTCTCTTGACGATCAGGAAGATCTACGTTTGCTTTTTTTTTTTTTTTTTTTTACACTTTTTGTAGTGTAATGCAATTAAAATATTAAATATATATATACCATTATATATATATATATATATATATATATATATATATATATATATTGATCCAGTTGAAAGAAAGGAGAGACAAGCTGTTTATCGGGGCCAGCAGTTGAAAGTGAATAAGCATAAAGTGGGTCATTGCACCAGACTATTGCGGTTAATAAAAAGCAATAGGAGTCCAAATATGTGCCATTACAATCTCAACTACCTCCTAAAGATCTTATCCCCTCTCCATCACCTCCTCCCTTTCTTTTCCGATTCAATATAGCCTGCAGGTACAATCTCCTGATGTCTGAAATCCTCGCCTACAAACGCACCAGGGCATAAGAACAATTTAACACTCTAACCTGTCAGGAAACGGGAGAAACACAAAGATGAAGATCCTAGTGGCACCTCTACGCTCCACTCCTCCACAGCTCATCTGCACCTGAAGACCAAAAGCCCTAACACCAACACCTCTATCTGTAGCTCTAGCTCATCAACACAAACAATAGAGCTGGAGAACCGAGACCTGCATTCCCAGTGCTAACGTCTCAATAAAAGGTACAGTTGACTGATTAACTGCCTGACATTGCAGGATGTGAATTAGATAATAGACCTATCTTAACAACATATTCCAAGCAATATAGGGGCATCTATTAGTGTGTTATGTCACATCACAGCATGTAACATGCAAACTGAAGTCCTATGAATACTTTCACCTGAGTAATCATGAGGAAAAATCAATCCTAACATCACCACAGATAAGAGCGAGGAGCAAAAACAGCTTAATCAGCTTCCACCTCTCACAAAAAAAAAAAAAAAAGAAATTCCACTTCTAATTCTAATCCTTGAAACTGTGAGATGAGCTGGATGGACATGTTCATATTTTCTAAAGAAGTATTTCCAAAGAAGGAATAAAAGAGAGCACAAAACCTGAAATGATGTAACAGGACAAACTCTACTTAACCTTTGAAAATGACTTAAGTACTAAGCTTTCATGTTTTTAAATAAGGATTTAAGGCTGCAAAGTGTTTAAAGCTTATATCATATGTTTTTATTTATTTATATACTTTCAGGTTAACTTTAATGCTATTCCTTGCTAGTCAAGGTTTCTGGCAACAAAATCATAATTTAGTTTTACATTACCATTTTAGAATGTAAAATTTAATACACTTTTACCCAATACAGTTTATATACTTTAGGGCTGGATATCATCAACTACCTCAAGATACACTACACATTGTGATACACGTTGATCAAATACATTGTGTGTAGAGAGCTTAAAATCCATATACCAATGCACTAAAAAGCCAATGTTTATCTAACATGAATTGTGTTTGAAGCACTAAAATGATAATAACTGAAAACCTGTGACTCCATATTCAAAATTAATGTGCCAGGTTGCAAACAGCCTACACCTAAGCTACATTACTTGTCAGAAACATCATTTATTCTGATTCATTAACAAATTGATTAGGGCCGTCACGCCATGCCTTAGTGCCTAACGAACATTTTAAAGCTGTGACCAAAGAGTGTTTGATTGTCAGGGGCATGTGGATGACCACTGACATTGAGGAAAAAGCATTAAACAGGCCTGGGCCTCAGGAGACCACTCAGAAGCATTACAGAGATTTAGTCTCCCCCTCAGCCTTGAACCTCTTCCCATAAACACTGCCAAATGTGGCTTTCCAGGGCGCTGCGTCTCGCACTGGCCAGCAATATTGGGCTTGGTCCCTATGTGACTAACTGCCCAGACCACTTTAGAGCATTAAGAGGATGCGTGGCTTAAAGCCATAATGACCTATTCATCAGCAATCAGTCAATATGTTCATAAAAAATATGGATCTCAAAAGACCCCAAGTGAATGTGCGCATAAGCTACCATTCAAAAGTTTGGGGTAAGAAAAATGTTTTGTTTTTTAAGAAAATTAATACGTTTATTTAGCATGGATGCATTAAATTGATCAAAACTGACAGTAAAGACTTTTACACGGTTACAAAAAATATTTAAAAATATATTTTACTGTATAAATAATCAAAAATATATTTAGATCTTATTTGAAATTGTAATACAATTACATAATATTACTGTTTTTATTGTAATTTTTAAATAAATGAGCACAGCCTTGGTGAGCATAAGAGACTTCTTTCATAAACATCTTATTGATTCCAAATTTTTTGAACAGTAGTGTATGTGTTTATAGTGGTGTTGTTCAGATTCTGCTGACAGACTCGGAGTGATTGTAGAAACAGGATATGAAGTTAAATGAGAATAAGGCCGCTGCTTCATCTCACTGTCCGGTTCTGGCAGACAGAAAGCCCTACGGTGGATTTACCGAGACAAAACCTCCCCACTGCACAGCTGAGTGAACAGACACAACACAGAGTTCAGCTCAACTACATCCATCCCCAAAGCCAACGGGCAAAAATACAGACACCCTAGCACAAAAGACAGCACTGAGAACCACAAAGTGCCTTAAAACCCCCACTATTACTCAGAATGGAAACGAACTGCGCCCGTGCTGCTCTTGATGCTTGTAACACAGAAGTACCCACACCATCAGGAACAACACACCTCCTGGATACAATAATACTTCAACAGCGAAATGCCTTTCCAATGAATGACACTTCAGTGCAATCCTGCACCGCTCCATTTCACATGAGCCTTTTAAATATTATCTGAATTACAGCAGGACATTGTCAATTTTCTTTTCATCTTGTTTACCAACATCTTATCTTCCCACTAAAAACCCTGCGGGCAAGGAGTTCAATTACACAATCAAATAGCTTCTGCATTGTGTAGATAACGCTGTAGTTCAATTAGAGTTGATACTGAATATATGAAAAACAACATTATATATCTCTTGACAGTGCGCTTGACATCAAGGGGCGATGTTCTCAAATTTAACAAAGCAGTCGTCATCTACTCGGGTTAACTAGTGAATTGACAGTGAATGCAGTTACACAACACACTCTCAGACTGTTATAATATTACAGAAAGAAACAAGACTGAAGAGTGGAAAGAGGTGGGCGTGCAAAAAGCCAGGAATATATTTGTTGATGTGTGCGATTACACTCCCTAGTTTAGCATCTGCGTCAGGTGATTAAGTGTTAATTTGTGTCTATATATATATATATATATATATATATATATATATATATATATATATATATACACACACATACACAAGCATGTTTGTGTTGTGTCAGGCAAGTCAAAGCCAGAATGCCCCTCACTGTTCTTGTCACACAGGGTGGGGGGGGGGGGCGTATGTACTGTACATGATAACTGCCCCGACAAAGAACTGAGTTTGGCCCCATGAAGAGGGGGATTTGAGGTTTACTACAGTAGTTATGGTTTCTGCTCCTCATTTCTAGCATTACTGGCAGTCTAAATCACTTTATCCGTTCACATTCTAACTTAGTATGCTTCAATCTTTGTTCAGCTGTCCAAACAAAAAGTTTGTACCCATTTAAAACACTGAGTCATGATGATGACTATTGACACTATTCCTGTAATTCAAAAAGGAAAAGGAAAGCTAGTAAGCAAATCATTCAAAGAATGAGCGACAGACAAGCAGATACGAGAAGGAAAAAATGCTGAATTTAGCCCTGAATTAATTTGAAATCCCCCCACCCCCGAGCACGGCAATCTGTTATCACCGAGACACATTAGAAAGGTTCACACTGCTTGACAAAACTGGATAATTCGATCCCAAGGCAGAGTTTTCTTGCTTTCTGCAGTGCTTAAAATTTGTGAATGTGCTGACACATCACAGCAACAGTGAAGACTAAGAAAGGATGCAAACTGAAAGGATGAAATGTGACTAGTCGGACAGTTTAAACTGAAGCAAAACCTTTTGATTATGTTAGATGTATCATTCATCCTTACCTGAAGGCCTCTCCTCCTCAATATACTGGAGTCATCCATTTTATTGTGTTGTATCTGATCCCGACTTGAGCGAAGTTGTCCTACTTTTCTAATCAAGGATAAAGTCTTCTACCCAAGATTTATCAGAATTCCATGAGGCACAAATGATCTGTCAGAGACCCGGTTTTGGGTATCAGTACTGGGAATTCGCTCTTTGCTGATGTCATGCTCATCCACAGCAAAAAACAGATGCGATCATCCTATAAGATTAGCAAATGACTACTGAACAATTTTTCCCGCATACTACAACAGTCTTGTTTGTAACTCTTCTCACCTAAAAGTGATGGGCACTCATGAAAAAAAACAATGTCCTAGTATAGATTTTTAACAGGTATTCCAAAAACTTAAAGCATACAGTTCAACATGAGGACACTGAGTACGTCAACTTCAGCACATGGCTCACATTCTTGTTCCCCGTTCACTGTTTGTTTCAGGTGGTTCAGAGAAAGGATAGCTTTCAGAACTGTGCCTCTGTATCTCTCGGTATCTTCGCTTCCTTGGAATGAGGAATGGCTGGAAAATATGCGTCTCCCTGAAACTCTTCTTTCATTCATCCATTCAGCTCAGGCGACCGCCACTATCATCACAACATCTTTTCACCCCAGGCTTAAGGAATCACAACCAAGTTCTTTTCCTGTGCCTCTCCTTTACCTCACTCCGACCCACTCAGTCTCCAGAGATTCCCAGATATCTTCATTTCTATGGAAACTACAGCCTCTGCATAAACGGTGGACAGTTAATGATAAAAATGGCACCTCAGGGGATGAAAATAGAAAAATATTCAGGCCAGCGCAGTCCTCCAGAGATGCCGAATCAGTCTAAGGCGCAATGGACTGCATTAAACCGACCAAGTAAAGTTTAACCCCCCCAGTGCATCCATTTACCTAGTAGGTTAATTCAAGTGATCAAGTAAGTTGTTTATCACTTGCTTCAGCCCGAGAGTGGCTAAAAGTGGAAGGGCGGAAGCAAGCAGAGAATATTTTCAGCCTACACTCTTGAGATAATCTAGAAACAGCCAGTAGCAGCAGCAGGAGAATGCAGGCACTGGCTGCCCACTGACAGCACAAGGCAAACAACAACTCCAGTCAGAGCCGCATGGCTGGATTCCATTCCCCTCGGCCGAGAGGCCTCCGTCTCTCATTTGCCAGGAAGGCAGGCGAACGACAAAAGCCGTGCTGGCAGAGCTGTCTTTTCAGTGGCAGGTGCAAACAGACGCTGCACTCACGCTGATTGCTTGTCTGCTTTTTCTTCGCATATCTCCCCTGCTTTACTCAGCTTCCTCAGCTCAGCCTGATGAACTGGACTACAGCCAAGATTGGTCTCCCGAAAACGGTTGAGATCGGGGGACAAGATGAAAATTCCATGCAGGAAGAGTGTCACTCAGAATCTCCTCATCTTCTCCCCTGTCAAAGCGCTTGAAGCGGTCCGCTGTTTGTGAATGGGTTGCCTGCCGGAGGGGCTGCAACGGCAGAGTCACAATTCAGCTACATTCAATCTTGTCATTTAAATTTTCCGCTTGTACTGCCTTCTATCAGTGCACATGCAGGTGGTTAAAGGAATAAAACAGCTGTATTTCTTTTCTTTGCTTGTGCTGTACATAGAAGCCTTCTGTATCTTCCGTTTCTCGCTCTCTTGTTCCTTGTAAGCTCTCCTCCTCCTCTTCCCAGCGCCTCACTGCTGAATGCTGCTTTATCTGTCCTATCAGCCAGCAACACATCCAGCCAGCCAATCAGACACACACAGACTCAGAGCTATTTGCATAATATGAATGGGGGAGCAAAAAGGCCCCACCCCTTCACTCCCTTCTGTGCCATTCTGCTCACAACGCTCTGCTTTACCTCAAAACATAAAAAATACACATGCACACAAAAATACACATTTTCTCTTCTTACTATTCAACCACACTGCTGCAACCAGGACAAAATGTCCTATTCTTTATGCCTCTCTTTCCTGTCCAAATATGGCGTCTGTGTTTTGTACAAGGAAAATAAGTGAGCCTAATACCAGTATATTCAGTAATGACAGTCTAATGAGATTGTGGAGGGCTTTTCTTCAGTACAGTGATGCATTAGCAGCGGCTCTGTTCATCTCAAGGGACTGCAGGAACAAAAGCAAGAGGGATTATCGTCCATAGGCAGAACACTGCCATTGCCACTGCCATACATACAGTACATATGTGTATTAATCACCCACCTCTCCTCTCTCTCCCTGCCTCCAACATCATAGAAGAAACAGAACAGGATATCAAACACGGGCATAGAAGAAAATGCATGTGTAGTGGAGAGAGAGAGAGAGAGAGAGAGAGAGAGAGAGCGAGAGAGAGAGAGAGAGCGAGAGAGAGAGAGAGAGAGAGAGACGTGGCGAGAGAAGCTCTTTCCTCCCACACACACAGTGAAGAGCGGATAGAGAGTCATTATATGATCAGGTGAGTACCAGAAGAAAAGCAAATTATGTGTTTGGATTTGTGTGTGCACATGCCTTTGTAGTAAGATCACACGCAAAACCATAGTAACTTTAAGCGTGTAGGGTCAGAGTTTAGTGGAATGGGCACTGTGAAAACACAATTAGCATACTAAACTCTTCATTTACAAGTAGTTTTGTTAAAAAAAAAAAAAAAAAAGCTTTGTAATTTGTAATTGCCAGTTTTGTAATTACTAGGACTGTCAATTTAGTATGATTCATTCTAAACAAGAAATGAAAAAGAAAATTAATGCACTTAATCATGCTCACTGACCTATTCATAAATGTAAAATATCTATTAAAAAAAAAAAAAAAAAAAAAACTTTAAAGACATTGAGGGCAGCAACAGAATCTCTGGATATATTTTCCACAGAAAGATAACTGCATTTCTGACATATTTACTTAACAAATGATCACATATTACATTTTGTTCTTTTTCAAACCCAAATTTCGCCTGTCCTTGTGATTCCACAATCAAATTTCCATGCAAATATGATGAAACACATGCAAAATGTCATGTGATAAACATTTTTCCACAGTATTTTTTCATTGCACTTAAGTTGATATACATGGATATAAACACATGTTCTGAACCAAGCGAGAACCCAAATACAATTACCCAAAATCAAATATTGAAAATACCAACACTAATTCTAATATTTAATACTCAATGTCTATACGGCCCTGCAATTATGAGGAGAAAGAATAGGGATTCAGTGATTCACAAAATAAATCAGTGACTGACTTTTTATTAACAAATAATTCTATATCTCCAAAAGAACTATTCCCATTCATACCTCCAATGTTCTATGTAGAAATTCCTAAATATAAACTCCAAAACTGCATGCAACTTTAAATAAACTGTCCAGATAAACAAGCAAGATAAAGCAGCTAATTTGACCTCATTGCACCCTTTACACACATTCTTAGATGCAGTCTCTAATTTATCACATCTAAGTTCAAGGGTCAGTGGTGAAGTCAAGGAGCAGAGAGGTAACATAGCCCATAGCTACAAGTCTTATCAATGACAACTGTTCTCTGAAAAAAGAGGCGCTATCTCATGTGTAGTTATCCAGCAACTGAAATTTTGCCAGTTTGCCAAAGGTGTAAGAATGAGGCATCTGTTATTGGAGGCAGTCTACATTCCTTATAAACATCTTCAGGAGTGTTTGAAGGATAGTGTGAAACACTGGGTCAAGTATTTTTAGCCAGTGTTAGCATAGTACAAACTGATTTATGTATCTAAATCAACATTAAAAGAAATGATGCCGTACTGGGTAGTGTAAGTCAATCCATTCTGTAAACATTTTATGGAGATCCTTTACAAGCCATTTAACTGTTATACATACGCTCTATATACAAAGACTGCTTAAAAATAGCTGGGTTTCCATCCAGGAATTTGTATGCCAGTTTTGGAATAATGCTTAAAATATGTTGGATGAAAACACCATTATTTTTTTCATTTATATTTAAACTACTCTCTTTTTAATCTTTGATTCAAATGTATTTTTAAAGAAATCTATTCAGTATGAAGACTGCAATGTAAATGCATTTACCAAATAAATTCCTAACTAAGATGAAAAACAATAATATTTCAGCTAAATAACTTGCTCACAGAAAAAAGAAACCCTTTTCCAACCGATTTCCCTGAGAAGTGATGTTTTTGTTCTCTTGAACAAGTGGAACTGAAATTGTGCTTTATTCACAAATTGTTTCCAAATATTTAGAAATTTGTTGCATCGAATTTACAGCAACATAGCAATGGACTTCACAATGTGAAAGAATGATTTTTGAGGTTGTAAATAAAACAAATTATTGGAGTACATTTTACAAGAAAATACAAATTCAGCTTTTCTACTCCAAAATTGCATGGCAAACTTAATGTTACTTGCCTTGTCATTGCAACTGACAATAGTTTCTACACTGTGTGAAAGGAACTGTATAGCACCGATTACTATTACGGTGCCAACCGTCTCAGAGGGTCGATTACCCACAGTGGATGTCCAATGGCCGCAAGAGAAATAAAGATCAGTCAGTCACACCAGTTTCACTAATTTACTGAAAGATGTTCAATGGCAATAATCAGATACACTGTGTACATATTCACCATCAAAGAAATCAATGCAATGCAAAGAAAACATCCATATAAAGAGCGTAGGCCTGCGCAAAATAATAAACAAATAAATGATTTCAACAGAGGCGGGCTTTAAGGATACAGATGGCAGATGATTCACAATTAAGTAGTGAAAAACGATTGCAATAGACCGTGTTGGTCTCCACAGTCCTTTCCAGATGTCCGATATCTGGATAGCGATATGAAGCTGGTCTTTAGGCTGCAGTCTCAGGTCCCTCTATGCACGATGAATCCTCAGCGATGACGAATACAGGTGCATATAAGTTTATGGTGTATGTTACTGAATATTTATCCTGCTGATGTATACGACTCTCGAAAATGGTTCTACAATAGACAGATAAACTTAATCAGGAACGGAAAAACCGCATAAACCTGCGATGAATGCTATCAACACAACAGAAATTGCTGCGTCATTACAGCCACATAATGGGCGATCATGTTCGCCGCTAATATCTCTGTTAATCAGGTAACTACGCACTCAGATTACATAAATATAAAGGCAGCAGCAGTACTTAAACTAAAGAGTGAATAAATTATAATAATAATAATAATAATAATAATAATAATAATAATAATAATGTGTTGAGCACTGAAATGAAACTCCAGGGCTTTCAGTGACTCTCGTTTTCCAATGACGCACACTCAAGAATCGTCACGAACAAACCTCCACGAGAAGTTTGAGATAATTCAGCACCATCTAATACCAATCAGTATTATGATAGTCTCCCCTGTAGTTCACAAAGTGAAGGCGCTGCAGAAAGAGATTCTAATCCACATTATTTTGCTACATTGCAGGTGAGATTGCAGGACCTCTGCTTTCACTCGGCCGTTTTCGAACTGAACTGATTCACTCTCGCGTGATCGCCAAATAAACCACGCCTCCTCAATTCAATTTAAAGACCAACACATAATAGCTGTACAGCCCTTATAATGAAAGGAACACGAACTGAACATGAGCTTTTTTACATACACTAAATCTTTTTTCAGTGTGATAAATGAGAGGATGGACAGAGGTCACATGATAATGACTGCTTGTAATTTGAGTGTGTCCCACAATTAGGGTAAAATCAAGGACTTAAACCACATTTCACTTAGTTCAACACTGAGGCAGAAGAGTCATATTGCCTTGTTAGAGTCGGGAAGGAGGATTCAAATGAATTGTATGCTGTAAATATACATTACTAATGAACTCGCTTTATTGCAACATTCTGCAAGGCTTCAAATAACTGTATTACATTACCAACGTGAGTCTGGCGTAGTTACACTCGATGACCTGCACCTGGGAGGCCCTTCATGCAATGAAAAGCTGACGCATGACAAATACTCAGACTGTTCATGTAATAAGATAGTCCTGACCTAGCACACACTCCACAGACACTGCTCCTGTTTCAAACGAGACATGGACCCCACAAATCACATTCTGCGCTTTGGTCCTGTGGGACACAGCAGAAAATCTTATTGATCTATGCATGATTCTAGAAAAACAGACAGCACGTTCACTATTATTGATCTGAAGGGGTCATGAGACTGACTAATGGTATGAATTCTTAAGGTTGCACGCTTAGGGCACTAGTATACGACACACTGCAAAACATCAGCATCAATATCTGAAGCTACAGGTGTTTTCAAAATAGCATACTACCATAAAAGCCCATTCTCATCAAGATGCATACACATACACAATATACATACATACACAAAGCAATCATAGCATTTTCTTCTGCCACACTTTAAATTACATGTGAACGAGTCAGGGTGTTTCTCACATTTCTCATTGAGTCATGGAGTGATGTTACTGTGCCATTCGCTGGGCACGTAATGAGGGAGTCAGAGAGGGCTAAAAGCAAACCTGACAGCAGAAATGGATGCCATTAATCTAGTGCACCATTAAAAATCTGTGATAGATACTGCAAACAAAAACATTTAGACCTACCCGAGGGAAAGAGGAAAGCAAAAATTAATTTGATGCAACATCTAGCTACAGGAAAACATTTCTGTAAAATCAAATCTTATTCCAGAGCCGCCAGGGTTATAATTGGGTGTGCCTATTGAGAACTAAACCATAAATTAATGATGAAAACACAGACATGAACTTGAAGGCTCTTCATTAGCATTTAGTAAATTAAGACAGGTTTAAAATACTCATTTAAAGACATACAACATTACAAACAGCTTCATTTAAAAGCAAACAGGTGAATGAGAACTTGAGCTGTAGGTAAAATGCACAAAGGAAAGTGAAATTGCATGCTATTAAATCTACACTACCAATGCACTGAATCACACACTTTCAATTCCCACCGAATGTCAAAAAGATGTTCAAACAAAACCAGACGTCATCTGATGCCACTTGAGCAGTTTAATAGTGACGAGGGGCCATTGAGGGCAGGTTGTGATTAGAGAGCTGATCAGACTGCAGTAGAGGGTGTTATCGAGGTCTTAAAAGAGAGGGTCATGTCTCAAAGTATCTGTGGAGAGCAGGCACAGGCTGCTTCCAAGAAACAGCATCGTCAGGGGCACATAATAATGACGTGCTGAGCAAGCTTCAGGGCAAAAAACCGCACACAAGCCATCTTTTTAACTTGGTGAGCTACGTTTTGCAAATCGTGTATGAGTGTGTCCTTAACATGAGTGTTTATGAAGAACTCGTAGAATATGTCGAAAATTGTATTCCTGCATTAAATGCTGAAACTAATGAAATACCCAAGATACCCCTTATAGAAACATTTCCTACGAACCTACTTGGGGGGGAAAAAAACTGATTTAAAATGACAACCTCCAGTGGTTCATGGTCCACAGAAAATTCAGAATATGCTGAATTAGATTTTTTGCCTACCTTTTTAGAAATACTGCATATTTGGACAAAGTTCAAAAGTTTGAGGTCAGTAATTTTTTTACAATGTTTATAATGTTACAAAAATCATTTCAAATCAATTTGTTTCTTTTAACCTTCTTTTCATCAAAGAATCCTGGAACAAATGCACTAAATTAGACTGATTTCTAATAAGTAATTTGATGATGAAGACTGATAGCTGCTAAAAATTCAGCTTTGCCATCACATAAGTACATTACATTTTAAAATATGTAAAAAAAATAAAATAAAACAGCTGTTTTAAATTGCAATAATCTTTCACAATAGCTCTATTTTTGATCAAATAAATGCAGGCTTGGTGAGCATAAGAGACTTCTCTCAAATAGTGTAGCAGGGAAGAAGCAATATTCAGATGCTGGACTGTTTGAAAGCTCATATTACACTCTTCATATTTAATAATAACCTCCTTCCTTTATGTGCACAACTAAACAAACAAGCTTCCTCTAGTTCCACAATGATGCAAGCATTTTCAAGAATCAGAGAGAACATCAAGATAGGAGCTCCTGTGATAAACTTTTTTTTTCTTTCTATTTTATCTCATCACTACTGAAAGTCTTGTCATTCAACTCAAAAGTTGTCAGCCCGCTCCCTCAGGTAAGCAGGAAAAAGTATGGCAGAGGTTATTAAAAAAACACAATAAATCATTGACAAAGATGGCTTGTTGGTAAAACAGACAAGAAATGAAAGATTGAAAGGCTGACAGAAAGGCTGGTGACCATACAACACACATAACTGTTTCAACTTTTTTTTATATGTCTTGTGAAGACATTTCTGGAGCGTTGCCAGTAAAAGCACCGTCAAACAGCACAAAAAAAACGTTTAGGTTTAGCCTACTTTTCCACGACTGTTTACAAATGATAATTCTGTTTCTACAAAGTATTGTCATACAGGGAGAGATTAATATGTTTATGAGATAAAAGCCTGGAGCAGGGCTCTCTCTTCTTAAAAAGAACCCATTGAGCTAGAAAAGTTGATTTAGAAACAAATAGATATAAAAAAAAAAACATATCTGCTGAGAAAAGCAAATGAATAACCACATTATTTAGCTGCATATTCACTTACATTAAAAAGAATTATGAGGAACCTGTAGTGATTTCTCTGGACGATCAACCACATGGAATTATTATAACATCTGCTGGGTTCAGACTGAGGTTAAAAGCAAAGTGAGTTGATCTGCAAAGTTTATATACGCTCAGGGAGTGCATGTTGCAAGTTCTCAGTCAATTGCATCATTTTTCCTATCTTGCACCTATTGAAAAACATGATCGTTTTACTGCGCTCAAACCCGCACTGGGAGTCGTATCACTAGCTAAGCACTTTCTTCAAGGATGTTCTTGGGTTTGGTAAGCATCCAGTCAGACCATCAATACCAGACTTCATCCAGCATAAGAAAGGCTCATCTATCACTGCTCATGAAATAAAGACAACTTATTCACCTGCTGACTACCAAATGCATGGGGATAGTGGGAATGACATAGCAGTTGCCAGTTGTTAGTGATAAATCGAGTTTGCTACCTTGAGTGACTGATCCTACCCAGCACTGCTGTCAAAGGTGTTAAGAAAACATTAAGTTTAAGCAGTGCAAGCCACAGAAGTAGTGACAGTTTTTACAAATAAATATTTAATATGTAACAGTTTTTGCTGTCTATACTGCTTTTAAGTAGAAATGCTCCAATCTCTGGATTAACACTTAAATACTTGATTAAAACATTTAAACGCTTAAATAGTAAAATATAAATATATGTCATCATTTACTACATTTACCCTCATGTCATTCTTTCTTCTGCAGAACAGAAAATATGATATTTTGAAGAATGCTGTTAACTAAATACTGTTTTTGGTTATCACTGACTTCCATTGTATGGACAAAAAAACTACAAAAAAAACACAGAGACATTTCTCTATATGTCCTCTTTTATGTTCCACAGAATAAAGTCGTACAGGTTTGGAACACCACGAGGTTGAGTAAATGAAGATAGAATTTCCATTTTTGAATGAATTATTTCTTTAAATAATCAAGACTGGTATCACCTATTTCATATGACAAGAAACTGGTCATCACATTTAGCTGTAAAAATCTCATTTACTTTATCCGATATAAAATTTCAGGCTGAAAAAAACATGATTTTATCTGTTTATTTTGCGATAATGAACAGTTATTTAACAAAAATAAGTAGAACAAATGTATATGAAAAATTTAGAAAATGAAAAGTTTAAATTTACACCTTGATATTTGTCTTACTCTTTTTACAAATAACTATATGGTACTCACCTCAAGTAAACTCCACAGCTGAGCTCTCAAGTTAAGCAAAAGCACAAGACTGTGTGTACTCTCAGAGCTTAAAAATCAGCTCTCAACTGGAGAGTTCAGTGTCTCAGGGTGCTAGCCAGATAGAGGTAGGAGAACGAACACCTCTAAATGAATGTCTGGAGGGCCGAAAACCTTGCTGGCAGGAAACTGTATTCACATTAAATTTGTAGCAGAGGAGAAAATGCAATAATTATTAATGGCTTAGAGCGTGAGTCAATAGCAGCCTGTAGGACACTGATGGATTGGCAGAGAACAGTTTATCTAATGAGATTTTTTAAATAAAAAAAGAAATTAAAAAAAAAAAAATACACATATTATATCATATTAGGCCTATATACACACACACTGAACAAAATTATAAATGCAACACTTTTGTTTTTGCCCCCATTTTTCATGAGCTGAACTCAAAGATCTAAGACTTTTTCTATGTACATAAAAGGCCTACTTCTCTCAAATCTTGTTCACAAATCTGTCTAAGGGGCTGTTTACACCTGGTCACTTCATGCATTTTTTTCTGATCGGATAGCTATCCGATCATGAAAAGACCAGGTGTAAATGCCCTCCGAAACGCTTTCGAGACGCATTTAAATCTGATCGCTCAAACCACTTCAGGAGGTGGTCTGGGCCGCATTCTAGACGAAACTCGACAAGTGTAAATGCATCTGGTTGTTGAAACCACATATGATAATTTTACTCCTCCCAAAATATTAAAATAATCAACATGTGAGAGCGTTTTATAG
>JAFVLL020033112.1:0-13534 GCA_021397915.2 Tor tambroides
AGAATAAGAGCTTTTCCTCTGCTTTCACAAGCCATAGCCCATAATTAGGCCATTTTGGGATTAGGGAATTTGAATTTCAGCAAAAATCTGCTGCGCCACTGCTGTTCCAAGACTGTTTTACATTTCTGCTTCAATGTGCCAATAGCCCAAGGCGGTGTGAGTTAAACATTTAGAAGGTACCGACACCCAGGCTTAGTCGAAGTTGTGATATCATACAGAGAGAGGCTGACCCAAAGAAGAAAGCGTGTCCTTGTAAGTTGAACGGTAATATACTGTGTCAGTTTAGAAGCTGTGTGTTGGCATGTCTTTCTGTTGCATTTTTGTAGTCCAAACAATAGAGAACAGCGCTAGCAAAGCCAAGGTCATGGGTTTGACTTCAGTGAATACGTGGACTAATATAACATTTACCTTAAAAGCACCGCAAGTCTTTTTGAACAAAAGCATCTGCCAAACAGAACTGGGCAAGCTACATAAAGAAATGTAGATTGCTAAGTTACAAACTACTCTATAGGAACATTAGCTGAAAGGCTCAATGTAGCTTGCTACACTTTTTTCATATGTGATATATAAAATATAGCAAGAGGAAATTTGTTTACATATCAATGATAAAGTTTCAATGGAAACAAACACTAGACCACTACCTTGAACCACAACCTTTGCTGGTAGAGGTTTTCAGATAGACAGAATTACATTTGTCGCAATCAGATTCATCCATGATTTTTCTGAAGTTTGAATTTTTGTTGACAGGTGACTGCGTAATTGAGCTGACCAACAAAATCAGCTGTGGGTGGGTTTTTGTGCTGATTTGGTGAGCACCAGCCAGTGGGATTACAACTTCCACCTTGGCTTCGCCCACTTCCGAAACAACCAGATATTAGATGCTGATCTAACGGCTGGTTCACATCAAGAATGATAACTATAAAGATAACTATAACGATAACTAAATTAGCACTAATGCATGATAACATTCTGTTTATGATAAGCATGCACTGTAGTTTCGTTGTTTGCCGCTTTAAATACTCAAGCTCTTTAGAGGAGAATGGATTCTGATTGGCTGTTAATGTTTTTATCATTCATGAGCTGAAAAAAAAAATCTGAAAGTGATTCCAAAGATAGGTTTCTTTGCACCCTAATCATTATAGTTGTGGTAAGGATGATTTTTAAAACTATATCCTTTATTGTTGTAATTATAGTTATCCTCCTTGGTGTGAACGAGCCTTAAATGCCTCCGTTTTACACTAACAGCTACAGTTATTTCCCAATTAAGAGGAAGAGTGGAAGAACTGCCCAACAAAATTGTTTAAAGTAGTGAGTAGTTTACCACTCTTGGTTCAAACTTGAACTGACAGCCTGTCTGATGATGATTCAGACCAGTTCAACTGAATCACTAAAAGAACTGATTCAAAAGTGTCATTCATTCCCAAATCAGACATTACATGTTCTGATTTTAAACAGCTGCCAGAGAATACTGTATACATGTCTTAATTGATAAAATATTGTCAAGAAATTGTAACATTGAAGTGTTTCACAATGCTATCCCACTATTTAATCAATACAATACCTTCGTTCCTGAAAAGATACATGATATTATGGTACTGCCGATCATGTCACTGCTGCCAAACGCGTAAATGTAAGAAGCATTTGGCTGTCTGCCATGGATAAGTTCAAATAGCTTTAGCAAATAGTCAGCTGTGATAACGTAAGAAACTAAAAATAGGACTATGTGTATTTATTCTTTATACTAAAGGCTTTGCTCACACAGAACAAATTTAGCCCGTTTTAAAAGGTCAGAGGTTTCACGAGTAAAGTGACATCAATGAATTTATAAGCTCTGTCAGTGTCATCTTTTCTGAACACCCTTTACTCTCTTTTCTCACCCCTCGCCAACGCTAAAGCAATCTCTCTGTTTGTCAATATCTGTAACCATCAGTTCTCCCAAGGACATGCGAATAGGAGGGTCAAATGCTGCCGCTCAACCTAATTATGCTGATGGCGGCAGGAAGCTAAAAGCTGGAAGGTCGTTAGCTTCCAGAAAAGTCCCTTTACTGTCCTCTGAACGGACACTCAGCATTGAGATTTCAATATGTTTGCTGCGCCAAATGGGCCCGCTGGGGCCGATACTGTTTGAGACAACAGTAGAATCATCAAAGGAAATGTCTGTTGAATGCGTAATCAAAAATGCTGAGCTAATTTCATTTTATTAACTTGAAATGCTGTGATATACAAATAAATCAATTTGCATGTAAATGGAGCCATACATGTATATATATATATATATATATATATATATATACACTGCTCAAAAAAATTAAAGGAACACTTTTTAATCAGAGTATAGCATCAAGTCAATTAAAATTCTGGGATATTGATCTGGTCAGTTAAGTAGCAGAGGGGGTTGTTAATCAGTTTCAGTTGCTTTGGTGTTAATGAAATTAACAACAGGTGCACTAGATGGGCAACAATGAGATGACCTCCAAAACAGGAATGGTTTTACAGGTGGAGGCCACTACATTTTTTTCCCTACTCATCTTTTCTGACTGTTTTTCACTAGTTTTGCATTTGGCTAGGGTCAGTGTCACTACTGGTAGCATGAGGCGACACCTGGACCCAACAGAGGTTGCACAGCAGTCCAACTCCTCCAGGATGGCACATCAATACGTGCCATTGCCAGAAGGTTTGCCGTGTCTCCCAGCACAGTCTCAAGAGCATGGAGGAGATTCCAGGAGACAGGCAGTTACTCTAGGAGAGCTGGACAGGGCTGTAGAAGGTCCTTATCCCATCAGCAGGAACGGTATCTGCTCCTTTGTGCAAGGAGGAACAGGATGAGCACTGCCAGAGCACTACAAAATGACCTCCAGCAGGCTGCTGGTGTGAATGTCTCTGACCAAACAGCCAGAAACAGACTTCATGAGGGTGGCCTGAGGGCCTGACGCCCTCTAGTGGGCCCTGTGCTCACTGCCCGGCATCGTGGAGCTTGATTGGCATTTGCCATTGAACACCAGAATTGGTAGGTCCGCCACTGGCACCCTGTGCTTTTCACAGATGAGAGCAGGTTCACCCTGAGCACATGTGACAGAAGTGAAAGGGTCTGGAGAAGCCGTGGAGAATGTTATGCTGCCTGTAACATCGTTTAGCATGACCGGTTTGGTGGTGGGTCAGTGGTGGTCTGGGGAGGCATATCCACGGAGGGACGCACAAACCTCTACAGGCTAGACAATGGCACCCTGACTGACATTAGGTATCGGGATGAAATCCTTGGACCCATTGTCAGACCCTACGCTGGTGCAGTGGGTCCTGGGTTGCTCCTGGTGGCCTCATGTGGCAAGAGTATGCAGGCAGTTCCTGGAGGATAAAGGAATTGATACCATTGAATGGCTACCACGCTCGCCTAACCTAAATCCAATAGAACACCTCTGGGACATTATGTTTCGGTCCATCTGACGGCGCCAGATTGCACCTTAGACTGTCCAGGAGCTCAGTGATGCCCTGGGTCCAGATCTGGGAGAAAATACCCCAGACTCCGTCGTCTCATTAGGAGCATGCACCGATGTTGACAGGCATGCACACAAGCACGTGGGGTCCATACAAACTACTGAGTAACATTTTGAGTTGCTGCAATGAAATTTCAGCAAAATGGACTAGCCTGCTGCATCATTTTTTCACTTTGATTTTTGGGGTGTCTTTTAATTCAGTTGATTGATAATTTTCATTTATCTTGGCATCCTTTCATTCCTAACACATTACCCAGTCCATATCAGTATAGATATCCAGCATGATATTTTTCCCCATTGAGATCTGATGTGTTTTCAAAGTGTTCCTTTAATTTTTTTGAGCAGTGTATATATATATATATATATATTAAAAAAATACATTTACACTTGCACATTTTGAAAGCCGCAGCTCACGGGCTCCGATGAAAAATGGCCCATTTAAAGAATCAGAGGCATATGATACAACCCCACTATAAATCAGTTTAATAGCATGTGACTGCTTGACCAAACGTTTGATATATGACTACAGGGTCTTAGCCACAACCCAGAAAGACCCGAGTCCTGCGTGTCTACAATGGGGTCAGTTTTCTAGATCTGTAAACCTGCACCATGATGCACTCATTTTCGCATATTAACATTAGAACAATAGCCTGAAATGAGAAAATAAATAATTCAGTGAATTACAGTGAATCTAAAATTGAAATTAGGTCAAAATGTTACAAAAGACTGTAATGTCCTAGCCCACAGTCTATCATGACAGACATCATTTAGTAAAGTAGTATGACCATATTCTCCAGAACATAATTTATAGAAAAATGAATAATGAAGATGAATCATTCATTTGAATAATTCACTTTTCATTCACTGAACTCAGTGTCTGCAATGGTGTGATGTTATGTGATTTGCCCGACTGAATTGGATCTTGTATCTGTAAAACCCTTCCATTTTACCCAGCCTTTTCCACTTTATCAGCGTATTAAGTCGAACTGATTGGAACACCTGCTAACGTCACCCTGACCCAAAAAACAAGGTCAGATCAAACCCTCAGAACTTTTTCCTCCAAACACGAATAAAAGAAAGTTTAGAAAAGCCATATTTATGATATTTTGGAATCTAGGACATTATGCATTGTTAATGTGCAATCTATATTTGTTTATGACTGCACTTGGAGGAAATGAATAATGGATGTTGTACTTGCATCCCTCATTGGAAATAAACGGCACTAAAAACAATTAACACCTCAAACAGAGAGGAGAATAAAGTAGTCTGAGGGATAGTCGTCACTCACCACTGATTTTTATAAACTTTTCACTTTCGCTGATATATTCTTATATACTTACGGTGATTTGAACCAGCAGCATGTGACCAACATCCTTCTTTTTCCTGGAAAGACATTAATCAATAAGATTTTATGGTTAGGGAGAGGACTGAATAAATGAGCAACTGAACAACACATCTTAACAAGCATTTCCCTCCCTATTTTCCTGTGTGAATTTCACCTAGCCCATCTCCATTACAATTCAATAGGGTTTTAAATTTAGGATTTAAATTTGGAATGATATTTAAAATGATATCTTTATCATTATTGTACTCATTGTGAACAAGCCTTAAGAGCCTCAGTTTTACGCTAACAGCTACAGTTATATCCTAGGCAGCGTCTGCGATTAAGAAAATTGGAAGAATTGCCCAACCGAATCATTTAAATTAGTGGTTACTCCAGTTGGTTTAAACTCAATAACATGTTTGTTAATGATTCAGACCAGTTCAACTGAGTCACTAAACAAACCGATTGCCTGTTTTATTGCCTACCAGGCTAAAATTACTTCTACTATAATATATTAATATACACCATTTGTAAGTGGCCAAATTTGAAGATCCTACATACCATAGGATAAGCGATTTGCAAAAAGGATGGATGGACTTTAAACATCCAGTTTATCAGCAGAACTGAGCTTTTTGGCCCCATTACATGGCACTTATGCAGTTAGCAATAACCATTTTCTACCCACCATCCACTTTATTAATTATAAAACTCTCTGCCTGTATACTTTGAGAAAAAGCACCACCTGTTCTGATAGGATTTTTTGTGGGCCAGCACATTCTAAGACAAACTGTTCATCTCTGAACATTAGCCATGGCAGTTCTTCAATAAGCTTATAATTATAATGGATGGTGTTTGTCTGTTCTGAATCAATTGATTAGTGAATTGTGGCATATTGTATTAACGCAGGCATATGGCAGATGATAAATCACTGAAACCAGATCACACTTCAAGTTTTGCAACCGTATTTCCTCTGCTTCAAACCAAAGCGATGCTTAACAGAAATTCCAGCTTTTTAGTATCAGTGCTGCATGGTTAAATATGAATGATTACATCTAGCATTTTAATATTGCTGTTAGAACGTGATAACATTATCCTGCCATTAAGATGATGAAATTAAGGATCTTAACTTTTGACGCAGTGCAAATACACCGTTTCACTTCTGATCTGACAATTTATTTTTGTTGTAAAGCAGCTGCTGAAATTTAGCCACCTATAAATGAAGAATGAAGTGAAGGAGCAAATGGGTGCGAGAGAAAAGAAAACCTATACATTTCCCTCTAGCTTTAAACTGACAGAAGAGCGCTTCCCCTCTACCCCCATCTTTTAATCATCTAATTTCTGCCAGACTCTCAATTACATATGACAGTTGGCTTTCTGTTTGAACGAGGGCCACTTTATCTTTGTATGTCATGGTTTGTTAATCACATCTTTCTTCTGTTCATGTCCAACCAGTTGAACAAAATCAAGAGGGAGGTCTACACAATCAAGAAAGCTATTTTAATATTTAAATGGATTGTTAAACCGTATTTTTCTGGCTGCTACTTTTGCCCTTTTTGAGTCCATCACACTGCTATTCAAATACATTGTGAATTGTGAGTGCAGCAACAGCAAATCCACTGTCCAATTTTTCTACAATATTTCAATAAGCAAGAAGTTAATCACTAAGAAACTTACATTTTAGATACCAGTATTACCAGTTATTTTGACTATTTTTGCTACATCAACAAAAATGTCCAACAGCAAAAATAACTATTTCTATATACAGTGCATTCACATGACGATTAAAATGGCAGTTTATTTCTAACAGCACATCTCTTAAACTTGAGTGATTCAATGGCTCATTCATAAAACAGTCACTTGTTTTGTTTCTGTATAAATCAGCATCTTTGAAAGAATCAATTGAGTGAATGATTCACTGGCTCACTAATAATGTTTCGTTCTTAAATAAATAAGTGCACTTGAAAAAAAATCGACTCAGTGATTATTTTACTTGTTAAAACGATCACTTGTCGCCACCTACTGCATTGTGTTTGAACAAATCAGTTGAGTGATTCAAAAACTCAAGTGTAAAAGATCGCTTGTTTTGTTCCTGAATTAATCAGTATTTTTTAATGAATCAGTTGAGTATGTGATTAAATGACTCAATCATAAAAATAGGCTAGTTGCTTGATTTGTTCCTGAATAAATTAGCATTTTTGAAAGAATTGATTGAGTGACCGATTCACTAACTGAATCACTGCTGAATCTTTGAAAAATCCCCAACACTACTGACTGACAGCATTTTTTTTTTTTTTGCCTTTTTTTTAAACCACCTGAAACACCAACCCCAAGTCTGTAGCTCAAGAACCACTATTTATTTAAGATTTGAACCCATTCTTGATTGAATATATATTGTATAAAATGCTCACAAAAGAGCATAGCTTAATAATTCTAATGCTAAGCAGAACATTTTTTTTGGATAATGTAAAAGTGTCACAAGAGACATTAATTGTACATGAGGAAGCATGCACAGATTTCTGGGAAACTTTATTGGTACTGAGCTGGTCCATGTCAGCTGGATAGTGGTCTATAGACCTCTGTATCTAATCTCCTCCAAGCTTTTTTAAATGTCCTTGCTCCTCAGTCACAAGCTCATGCTAATCTAATTCTACAAGCTCAATGTCTTCGCTGAAGTTTGTGATATGCTGACACAGCACGCTGGTAATGATTTATGAACATGCCTTAATTGGAACTTTTGCTTACTCTGAATGTGCCAGGAATTTTGCCGGCATAAGCACATTTTAATCATCAAAACACGTATAAGTTGTCTGGGACATTTGATTTAATTATTAAAGCGGAATATACTGTACATGAGAATGTATATTAAAATGACAAAAACTGAAATGCTATGGTTTAGAAAAGGTTTTTACTTGACATGAAAACCATTCAGTTTTGCCAGTCTGTGTGCTGCATTTGTTAACTGTAGCATAAAATCAATATTTATGGCTGATCTGATATGTATATTGTATTTTGAAACACCTGACCTTTGGGCTTATGAAAGATGTAAGATGTAGGAGAGTTCTTTGTCTGAACAGGAGATTGAAGAACGACACGTTTATGGTCTGTCCTAAACACATGATGGATTGAAAGGTAATGGTTCTGTTCATTTCTGAATGACCTAAATTCATATATGGCATTTCTCACCATTGAAATGTATGTCTGACTTCTAACTGAATTTTTCTAACTAAACCCCACTTGTGTTTATCACCATGGCTGAAATGTTGGGCATCTTCTCCAGTTCTGATAGTGATTGATGGCATTCAAAGTTATTCAGCAGTAAAATTGGTTTCCAAGATTACATCATCATTCTTAATTACACAAAGTCGTTCATGTGAGGTGGCAACAGTTAATTGAAAACTAATTCCCTTAAGTGGACAAGACTGATTGCTGCCGAAAGTGTAGGTCAGCAAAGTTCTAAAAACCCTCACTGAGTACAGCTGCCTTTGCCTTCTCAACTCACTTTCTAAACCTGATTCCTGAAATATAAGAGTGAAACTGGTTTCTATAGACGCTTCGGTTGTTGGCCAAATGTAGATTCTTTGTGATGATGTTTTTGTTGCATAACAACCCTTAAACTACAAAAGCAAGATTTGTCAAGACAAACTTTCATGTTAGCTTTACAAAACTGAAAATTATGGGGTGGTTGTTAGGGATGTCACTAAGAGTATGTTTACACAACAACCATGGACTAAAAACAGAAAAGTGATTCCTTTGCGTTGTTTTTGACAAGTTTTGCATACAGACGTCAATGTTGTCAAAACAATCCTCGCTCACAACTAACGAAAACGTCTAAAAACACGATAGATAGATAGATAGATAGATAGATAGATAGATAGATAGATAGATGTGGGCTAGTGGAGGGATGTGGGTTTGGGCTTAAAATGGACTGCAACGATGGACAGAGGTGATCTATAGTCCTGCCTGTTTGAATTTATGAGCATTAAGTATAGAACTGTCATACTTGTAATTTCAAATTCCTTAAGATATATGCAGGGAACTATAATCCTGCTCTAAGTGATGGATTTTAATGGTCATTCCAGGATTAGAAAGAAGCAATTTATTTTCAAGGATATGAATAACAGAAATGTTCACCCATAGAGAGGCAGCGAGACATAATTGGTGTCTTGTTTTCACCGCTAAGCTTGTGAGCGACCAAAGCTGAGCTTGAGGACATTAAACACGGCCAGAAAGGGTAATAAATGAGACCGTGTTACAAACGTACAGGTACATTTTTATGCTTTATCAACAATTTGACTCGGAGACTTCCCTTACAAGGGGCGGAATTAATTGCATGGATTATATCAAGGCCAGAGTTAATTGAGGACGTATGAATGTGACTTATCTTTTTCTGATGCAGAGGAAACAAAACCCTCTATCTGCAAACAAGTCATGAACTGTTAGTTTGAGAAACATCTGCATGGATTTAGAGGCCAAAAGCGCAGATCTCTCTAGTACATAATAATAATAAAATAAGATAAATAGAAAAAATGCATGAGTATCAACGTGTGTAATTAGACAATTCTTAAAATAACAAAGAGAGGGTCCGTCATCATCTCGTCTTCAGCCTGTCCTCCGTTCTGCATCGGCAAGGCAGCTAATGTGGGAGTATTTGTTCTGTTGTCCATTTAGATTTTCACAGTGAGCACTTGGTGATGAGATGTTTGCTCTGCCTCAAGTCAGTGTGGCAATTATGAGGTTGTCACACAGAAAAACGCAGTAGAAGAAGAAACTTTACTTTCTCAGACGTGCAGCCGCAGTGAAAAAGCCTATAGCAGAAGATTGTTTTCCAGCTCTTCTGTGTCAAATAAATGTCAACAAGTGAAACTGAGACTGCGATATGGTTACTGAATGCCTCACTGTGCACTTTTCTTTATATTGGGTGCTTATTTGTGATGACTGATCACAGACCATATGTTTCAGCTCTTAATGATCTGTAAAATGCATGCAGGCAGAATATTATGACATAACATCTAGATCTGTGAAATATGGAATTGTAATCGGGATTGTGTAAGGAGAGGTTGTGCATCCCAGTGGTCATATTAACACACTGAGTATAAATTACTTTAACAAGCTTCACAAATAACTACCATTTTAAAATGGGTCAAAGAACAAAGTGTTTGATGTAAAAATAACTGTTCAAGATGAGGAGCTCATTAAAACAGGTGTGCTGATAAATTACAGTTATGCCTTTTTTTGATATCTAGCACATTAAGCAAGGTAATGCACAAGACACTTTTCCCACCTTGGGTTTATTCCCAAAATACCCTTAAAATATTAAAGTGTGAAGGTAATGTAAGAGGTTAGTTATTTTTCATTTAGCAACGAGAACTTGACCACCATGAATGCAGAATATTGTTAGAATTAAAGCAAAAATAATATAGATGTGCAAACATTGGTACATTTTAGCCATCATTAATCCTGTTGAAGGAACAGGTCACCCAAAAACATTTACTCACCCTCAGGCCATCCAGTATGCAAATGATTTGGAAATTACATCACTTGCTCACCAATGGATCCTCTGCAATGGATGGGTGCCATCAGAATGAGTTCCAAACAGCTGATAAAAACATCACAATAATCCACAATTAATCCACATAACTCCAGTCCATCAATGAATGACTTGTGAATTCAAACAGCTGTGCAATAATCAAATCCATCAAGACATTTTTAACTTCAAGCCATTGTCTCTGGCTGAAATACCAATCCTCAATAAACAAATATGTCGGTGGATTTTGATGTGAGACGACAACAGGGTATGGACTTTTCCACTCAAGGAAGTGTTATTAAGGTTTGTGACTATTTTGGCCAGAAGTGACAGTTTGAAGTTAAAGCGTCTGGTTTCCTATAAACACGGAAAATGGAAAATTTCTCCAAATCTGTTCCAATAAAGAAACAAACTCATCTGCATCTTGGATGGCCTGAGTACATTTTCATCAGATTTTTATTTTTAGGTGACCAAGATTTTGATAAATCCACTGTTGTGTGGTCTTTTCTCAAAAAGCCTTGAATTAGAACAGGACAGTTAATTCTGATTATTATAGCAGCAAATGACACACAATAAATCTTTCCCCCTAAAAAATTAGCATTTTCTACATTTTAGCATTACTTTTGTAAAGTAATGATGCTTGTGGGTTATCTTTCATGCCACAGAAAAACTGCACATCTTGAAGAATATCCTGGTTGTGTAATAAAAGTGAAAAGGCACTAGGACTGCAGAGCTCTTAAAATCACAAGGAATGCACCATGAAAATAGTCCAAACATCTTGTGTGCAAAATTCCACATCTTCTAAAGCCATACAATAGCTTTGTATGTTACTTCTATAGTGCCTTTGTTGTCACTTGCGAGCTTGACAGCCCTAGTCCCCGTTCACTTACATTATATCAAAAAGAGCAGCCAAGATATTTAAAAAAAAATTCACAGTGCCAACACAATCATGGATGGAGTCTATCGAAAATATGTGCTTTTTAGGTCACCTTTGAAGATCATATAGACGAGGCTATGAACTGATGTGCTGTAATCAAAGAGGGGTTCAAAGATTACAGGTCGACAAAATTGTTGTCAGTATCATAAAACTTCATTTCTCTTTTTTGTGTTAAATTTATGTGTCTGTAGCTATCACTAAAATGAATTTATCTTAATTTTCTAGTCAAGGCTGAAAACACAATACATTTTCATTTAAAGCATAATTATTTTTCTGAAAAACAACACTGATGTATGACTCAGGGTTTAACACGGCGTGTATTTTTGCACTTGCGTACAGCTGGAAAAAAATGAAGCAAAAGAGGACTCTCATTACCAGAATGACCATGAGCTGTGCAAGCTTTGTGTTAAAGCTGATCAAATGCTTTGGTGAAGAAATCCAAAGGCAGTATATGGGTCATCAGCAAAGCAATTAGAGTGTGAAACAGTCCCTGAAAACAAATAAGGACTCTCAATCCTGTTCTCGCAGTGCTGCGTTCCCAAACCAAGGTCTTTCATAATTGTGTTCTTAAAGGAACGTCAAGTTATTGTTTGATCGAAAACCAGCAATAACATCTTTTTTATAAACCAGAATTGAATGGCTTACTTTCATATATCAGGTTGCACACAAACAAGATATTGAAAACTCGGTTGGGGTCGACTGAATTGTCCAAAAATTTTAAAAAGTAGTTTACCCAAAAATGAAAATGATGTGTGACTTTCTTTCTTCTGTGGAACACAAAAGACTGTTTTCGACGCAATTACAATGAACGGGGACTGAGGCTTTTTCAAGCTTCAAAAAAGCACTATAAGTGACCCATACAATGGAGTGCTATATTCCAAGTCATCTGAAGCCATACATACAACCAACCTCTGTGTGAGAAATGGATCAAAATTTGTGAAAAAAGACTCATTTTGGGGTGAACTATTCTGTTAGTTGTTTTGCTTTACTAATTTAAAGTGACAAAACACAGTACACATGCAGCAAACAGTGCTCATCATTACCGCATACAGCTCTGATCCGAGGACAACTTCTGCACAGATTTTACAATAAGCCTCAAAGAGAGGCGGTCAGATACTCTCAAACCACTCTAGCTGCCAGTCATCTACAGATTACTCTCAAATAAAGCATTTCCAAATACCCTGAGCTGCAGCTATGACTTTGTTCAAGTACTTTGGTTCTTTCAAAATGTTTTATACCCAGCCAAATGTACTGTTAATTGTTCGTTAATCTTGTTCAGTCTGTTTCCATATTCCAGTCTGAGTTATATTCTGAAATGAATCATAATCTTACGCAAGTCTGGCATAGAACGTTTGGCCTTGAATTTAAGAGCATTATCTCCTTAGCTGAATGCAAACTGCGAGGAAATATTTAAATGTTTTCACAAGACAAAATATTGCAAATATAATTCACAAGTTCACTGAGATCCACATACCGCTCAAAATAAAGCAAATGAGTGACATAATGAGACCATCAATAATATATCTGGCAGCAGTAAACACACTGACCTATATATATCGCATACTGAAAAGTGATAAGGCAGAGACGGAAATAACAGACCATGAACATCTCATTCCCTGGAGCCCCGTGAGATTGAATTTGCAGTTCAAAATGTCAGTTTATAAAATCTATCACACCTCAGCAGCAAGTCTGCAATAAAACACTGCCAACAAGACCACGCAAGAGAAATATGGAAATATATATATGGCACAAAATGCAAGGTTGTGCTAAGCATTTGTCTGCTAAGGCTATGCAGAAATCATTAAGGAACAAATTTTCCCTAATGGGTGCTACAGGAGGCCAGAGGTCAAATGGACCAAAATGTTGCCTTGCTGGCATCAAGTGAAGCAGCTGGCTGGAACAGAAGGTACACTGTAAAAAATGCCTGTGATTTTAACAGTAAAAAACTGTGAAAATGCTACAGTGAAAACGTGTTAAATGGTTAACGGTAAGTTCCTGTAAAATTTACAGGGAAAAACCGTAAACTGACGTTCTTAGAATTCCCTGCGTTGCATTTCAATTTTTTTTTTGAATTTGATGTTTTTTCTTTGAAATAACTATGTCTCTTCTTAGTTTTTTCTTATCAGTTATGTTTATTAGGGTTGTATGTTACATCTAATGTTGTTTGCATATTTCAGTTTAATGAGTCTCACCATGATGGTGTTTAGTGTTTGTGTGAATGACACTGTGCACCTTCTATATATGTTATTATTTAAAAG
>JAFVLL020033115.1:0-18499 GCA_021397915.2 Tor tambroides
GCATGCAAAATTAAATATTTTTATCATGCTAATACTACATTTATGATAAAACTGTAAAAAAATCCAGTTTCTGATTGACACTCCCAACATAGTAGGTGGCTATACTGCACCTTAAAGGCATAGTTCATCCAAAAATGAAAATTCTGTCATGTCGTTTCAAACCTGTAAGCCTTTCATTCATCTTTGGAACACAAATTAAAATATTTTAGATGAAATCTAAAGCTTTCTAACCCTGCATAGACAGCAACACAACTGACACGTTTAAGGCCCAGAAAGGTAGTAAGAACTTCGTTAAAATAGTCCTCATCAGTGGTTCAACCATAATGTTATGAAGTTATGAGAATACTTTTTGTGCGCAAAGAAAAAAAAAATTTTCAACAAAGTCTATGTAGTGTCAGAAAGTTCTTGGATTTCATCAAATATATCTTAATTTGTGTTACGAAGGTGAACGAAGGTCTTACAGGTTTGGAACAACATGAAGGTGAGTAATTAACGATTACAATTTTCATTTTTGGGGTGAATTTTCCCTTTAACGCTGGTTGCAGCCTGTCATAAAACGGAAGCGAGATGACAATGACGCAGTCTGTAGCTGCTACTGCTGCACAAAATCATATAAAACCGCACCCGAAAAAGTTCAATCACTAGTTGTTTTTTTTAGGGGTTTCGGATTTCACACAAAAGACAGGGCGCACTTATAATTTAACTGTGATTCACTGGCAACAAAAAAGAGAGAAAACAAAATAAAGATAACTGATAGCATTTTGATTTGACTGATAGCATTTTGTTTCTTTTTAGAATTTCTATAGATATAACGATAACACTGTTATTGTGAATTCTTTTGGACACAATGAACATGTAGTGAATATCTGATATTTTAATTTCAACTAATTTTGGCAATTGTTGCCAAACAGATTCAAAATAACGTTAGAAGTAAAATATAGTAATCTAGTTAAAAGAAACATCTTCCACGGAGCAGGAAAAATCATATTTAATCTTTTCATCTACCATTCTTTTCATCTGACAATCTTTTCATTTCAATGCACATACTGTAAAACAGCACATTAAAACTTATGTAAGCAGATAAATTGAACTATTGCTTTTTAATTCACTTGAATGAACAGTTTAAAAGTAAAATGAATTGAAAAAAATCTATCAGCAAATATGCTATTAAAACAAATTAAAACTATATTATGAAAACATTTGTAAAGTTTTGATGCTGTCATACTAACGAGTGACAAACGTTACGTAAGGAGCTAGCATGAAACTATGACCAAATGAAAATATCACAATGTTAATTTTTTCATTCCAACTAAATATCAAATATATTCTCCAGAGAAGTCGAAAGAGCTTACGCAAGAAGTACGTAGTTTAGCAAATCAAATAAGTGAAAAGAAAACTCTCAACCCAAAAAAAGGAGATGAAACAAATCTAGGTGAATTAGCAAACTTCATTTATTGCTTAGGCAATCATCGTGACCTATCCCTGGTTGATTGTTGCTTTGTGATGTCATTTGCAGCCGGTTGATGACTCATGGAGATTAAGTGATGGTTTGGTGAGGTTACCATGCAACGGCGTGGGTTTGGATCCAACCCTTCTTGTCAGGCCTGTCACATGTGTGAGCGCGAGCTCTGGCCTGGTGGTGTTATGCCCAGCCTGACACCGCAAACAGTGTGAGCTCACTTACAAGTGCAGGAACACATCGAGACTAACCGCACTGTACCATATCAAAGTCAAAGCCTTGAAGTAGTTCACACGTACTGAACTGTCAGCCTGCTCATGAACGTGTCAGCTTACTATTTCAGATAGCGGATAAAAAGCAGTACACACAAACAGACATTTTCACTTCCTTGAGATTTAGCCACTCAGGTTTATCACTCGATGGATGGTATAAACACACTTCAAACGGTACAAATAACGTAAAATGTTACTCACCATTCAGTGAGGACATATTTCAAGCATATGGTGCGCTCAAGTCAAATCAGAAAGATAGTAATTACGACTTGAACGCACATGAATTTCACTAAGTTGTAATTACGAGTGGGAAACTCTGGATTTTCTTTAAAGAGATAGTTCACCCAAAAATTAAAATTCTGTCATCAGTTACTTTTCTTCTGTTGAACACAAAAAAGATATTTTGAAGAATGTTGGTAACCAAACAGTTGCCAGTAGCCACTGACTTCCATAGTATTTTTTACCGTATTATAGAAGTCAGTGGCTACCGGCAATCGTTTGTTTCCCAATATTCTTTAAAATTTCTTCTTTTGAGTTTAACAGAAAAAAGTAACAGGTTTGGAACAAGGTGAGTAATGGTGAGTAAATGACAGAATTTTCATTTTTGGGTGAACTATCCGTTTAAGCCCAGAGTTTCTGAGTTAGGGGTCAATGAATCATTTTGTGCTTTGATTCTTTTATATTGATATTGTATTTTTAATATTTGGTTTTTGCTTGTGAAGCACTTCGAGTTGCATTTTTTGTGTGAAAAGTGCTATGTAAATTTATGTTGTGTTGCGTTACGTTATATGTTATGTTATGTTGAAAATATGTTGGACACAATGGATGCAGCATTTGTATTTATTTTTAGATTTTTAAAAATGAAACTTTTTCTTGAACTTGCATTTACAAAATACCATAGCATTGTATATTTACGCTAGAAAATATAGTGATTCAATTCACAGCAACTTCAAAAATCCTAACATAATTCAGCACAACCAATGCACATTCTATATTCATCATTTTGTAGATGTAGAGTTAAAAATAGTGCTGAATTTTATGTAGAAAAGGTGCATCACCATCTAGCTTTGACCGAAGCGATTTGAACGCACTTGACATTGTAATTATGACTTCACAACACATAAATACAAACTTCCCAAGAGGACTCTAAGTCACCAATAATCATGGTGTCCAACAGCTGGCAGCCATAAAAGTAAAATCAGTCAGTGCATGGATCCTTTGTGGCGTGTCAGTAATTTCAGACGTGATGATCTTTAGTCAAATGCTGTGAGGAAGGTCAATGTCAAAAGTGTCGTAAAAACAGTAACAGGAAGCCGTACTAAGGGAAGTGATCTTAATTTGGATGCACGTCTATTGTCCCCTCTAAACCCTTCCCATGCACCGCTGGACTTTATCTGCACCTCCTCATCAGCAGATTACCATCACGCTCAACCTCAGAGGCAACAAAAGGCCACCATGATACAGGAAATCACAGGCATTATTGTAACACAGGAAATGTCAAAATAGCACCCATATGCAAAAACAGACCATAAATCAAATCAGGCACTCATATAAAACCCAGAAATCACAATATAACAGAGTTATCAGTTAAGCTTTAGTTCTCTTTTAGCAGAGGCAATTTTGAATGTGGTTTGAAGTGATGCCAGTCGACGTACCACAAAAGGTCAGCATAGTAATGAAAACCTGCCATTATAAGCGCTGCTGTTTTAGCTCTTGATGAATTGTTTACACAGCAGGAAGTGGACAATATCACACAGAAAGTGCACTGCACACAGACTCTGCATATCAGATGCATCATTAGAGGAACTAAAATGTCACGTTCTTCATGAGTATTTGTTTTCACGACAAGCATTAATCCCTGTTCATAATAACAGCAGAAGGAAGTCATTGATTTGACAAATGAGTGTTGGTGATTTCACTGGGATATAAGCAACAGTGACCATTAGTGACAACCAAACATGTCCAGAGACTCAACAAGGTTAAGACAAGTTTAAACTTTATGCAAATGAGCAATTTCACAATGCAACGACTACCACTAGAGTGCAACAGTAACTACTGTGAAAGTCTTGGTTGCAGAAGTGTTTTTCCTATTCATTTTCCCTACGGGAATTTTTTAAACATATCAACAATGACAAGCCTTGAACAAAAACAAAGTTACAAAGGCACAAGATCATGATACATTGCACATGATTTAATAAATAAATGTCTAGGGCCCTATGAAATCCGTTTTATTTTTTCCAAATTCTGTTTTTTCCGTTTGAATTTTTCTGGATTCTGTTTTTTTCTGTTTTAATTTTTCTAGACTCTGTTTTAATGGTTAAATTAAATTTTTTAATCATCAAAAAGCATGTCTAATTAATTGAATTAATTAATAATTAACTGTCCCCATATCACATTTTGATTTAAGTATGCTGACCTACTCTTGATTTAACCCTCCGAAATTTGGCAAATTCCATGACATTACACATTATACAGTAAATTCTGTTTTTATGACTAGATTCCATCTGTGTTTTCCACATTGCAGAAATCACAGGGTCCTAAATGACTATAAATGCATACAGTAGTTTTACATTGTACCATCATTTCTATTCTAAGTATAAAATACAATATTGAAGTTTAATCACAAAATGGTTAAAAATAACTTTACTGTATAGTTAGGGGTCAATAAGATTTTTCATTTTGCATCAAAGCTGAATTATCAGCAGCCAGTCTTCAGTGTCACATGATCATACATACATACATACATACATATATATATATATATATATATATATATATATATAAAATTTGTGGTTATTTAAAAATTTCTCTGTGGAGAAAGTGAACATGATATTTAATTCCATAACCCAACTGTTGCGCTCTATTGGAGTGAAGGCAGTGGAGCCCACATCATCCATCTGTTGTGAGATACTGTAGTTGAGTGTGGGAAAGATGGAAAGTTAATATGCTACTGTGAGTAATTCCACTGTTCATTATGATTTGTCTCTAACCACACAGAGATATAATAAAAACATTTTGCAAACAAAAGCATGTCAGAAATCACCAGCTAAATGAGTTGATCATTCATCTTGTTCATGATATGATTCACTAATGCAATTTATATACCCTCCCCTGCACAACCTTCATTTCCAGCAGCAAGAAAAGTTGTCAATACACAATGACAACTTATATCTACTGGTAATACATCTCATTTGTGATCACAGTCAGCAACAGCAGAGTGACCTGGTGACCTCCAGTGATAAAATCACTGTCAAGTAAATGTTTCAAGCTGGACTCTAGAGCGTAATGACAAATGTCATGCATCATATTTCCATGTTACCACAATGTCTTAAAGGGGTCGTACAAAATAAAAGGGCAAAGCACAGGGTTACAGCTTCTGTAAATGCTACAGCGCATGTCTGTGCGAAATCAATGTTCCTGCTTCAGAGCTGGGACAAACATCACACTGGGACTGCAACCTTTTCACTGAGCTTCCTTTATAATGCTGTCATCAAATCCTTTCTGAAAAGGGCGTGCCTGCACAGGAACGCACCAGGGATGGGCTGCTATCAAAAGATTCATACCTCCACAGAGGCCTGTGTAAACCCAACAAAGCGTATTCTCAGTACGCTGCTTTGATCCATTTTACACACTATACCTTTTCTTGTGTATTGTATCTTATGTATCTTATCTTCTTATTCAGAAATGTTTGAGGAGTTGTAAAATCAAATGTTTTGTGTCTTCCTTCTAGGTAACCAGACTGCATCTGCACTGCAGTGCCCAGACTAGCACAGCTTGTGTGAAAAATTATTTTACATAAATAAAGAATTTTTAAAACGTGTTAAAACCATCCATTCCATTCCAAAACATAGCGTGAAGATGGTTTCAAAAGGTTGGATGCATAATTACCCCTTCATAAGATATATTCTTATGGCAAAAAAAAAAAAAAAAAAAAAAAATCAAGGATGAAAAAAACTAAATCAAAATCACCATGCCAGACAAGTATGGATATTTGGAGATATGTTGATTATAAATATTTAATTAAATAAATTCAATAATATCAATAAAAATACATTTTAAAAAAACTATTATAGAATGTTTAAAAAAATACCCTAAATTACACAATAATAATAAAAATAACAATATTACTGTGCCATTTGCTTAGCCACATAAATTAAGATTCTAATGGAATCAATTGTACACTTCACATCAGAAGCACCATTTATAGAGCGTTCTTAATCAGTCACTCATGAGGTTCAATGCCACTTAGGATGCTATATAGGCAGTAGGGAGCTAGACGGCTCATTAAGGAACAGAGCTACTGTGCTGGCAAGGAATTGAGAGTGATTTCCGATCCATCTTTCCAGTATGAGAAAGCACCCATAACTCCTAACCATTCAAATCAAGAGAAATTATTACATGGAAGATCATGTGCATCTGGTGCTAAACCATTATACAAAATCACTTGACACCATCTGCTTAATTATTCTGCCATAACACCCACCCCCATGGTGAAGTTCAAGACCAAATATCAGGGTCCACAAATAGACTTTTAGTGCTTTTCTAAACCAAACTCCATCCATCAGCGCAGACGCCTGGTGAAGAAATGCTCCATGAGATACAGTATGATTGTGTTAGTGGGGGGCAAACGTGAGTTTCGAGGCTATTGCCTCAGCATTCCACTAACACACCACAATAAATCAGCAGAGGGGAAGCGTCGACTCACATGCTCATTCCACAGGAAATCGGTTTAAAAATATACCAACCCTTATTAACCTTATTCCTCACAGGGTTTCAATATACTTAACGAGGTTTAGGAAATAAACTCAGGTCAGGGTTGATCCTGCGACGAGAAACGTGAAGCCTCAAATGTCACTCAAAAAGTCACTTAGTCACTCCGCAAACAAAAGCGGTCTGGAAATCGAACCTTGCAGAATGTAAAGGGGGGCACAATCCGAGTCGTGTCATCAATTTCCACACTACTGTGATAATAATTGCCCTCCCCTGCAGCTCTTGGCGTCTATAAATCAAAGCGGCAGATGTGAAAGAAAATATCAAAGCGGATCAGCTCTCTTTTTATTGATTTCCAAATCCATGCAAGAAAAAAACGTGTTGACAATGTCTCTTTTGTTAAAGGGATAGTTCACTTGAAAATGAAAATTCTGTCATTAATTACTCACCCTCATGTCATTCCAAACCTGTAAGACTTCGTTTTTCATAAATCTGAGAGCTTTCTGACCCTGCATAGACAGCAATGCAACTGACACATTCAAGGCCCAGAAAGGTAGAAAGAACATCATTAAAATAGTCCATGTGACATCAGTGGTTCAACCTAAATGTTATGAAGCCACAAGAATACTTTGTGCGCAAAGAAAACAAAAATAACGACTTTATTCAACAATTTCTTCTTTTCCGTGTTAGAATTTGACACGCATTCATGAGAGTACCATAGTACCATGGTATATAAGTTTACTGAAGCCATGTGGTAGACCAAAAATAGTCATTATACAATGAAAACATTGATATTTGTTCTAGCTTTCCTTTGTTCTTTTCATAAGTAGTGATGTCCGATTCACGAACGAATAATTCTACCGAATCAGATCCATTCAATGAATCGGTTGATCCTGCTCACAAAAACAGTCTAAATGTTTCATTCACAAACCAAACTTATCCAAGCTTGAGTTCAACTTACTAACTCGAGCCGATTGCAAAAGTTGACAGTTCATTGCAAGAGAAGATATCAGGAAATAACTTAATAGCTTTACAAAGCTAATGTATAGCTTTAGAACTCTTCTTTAATTCTATTCTTCTTTTACAGATGATTCGTTCATGCTACTTTGTGACCATTTTGAAGCTTGAATGCTCCAGTCTTCATCATTCATCATAAAAAAAAGAATAATCATACGATCCGCACATTATTCAAAATTTCTACTTTTGTATAACACTGAAGAAAGTCATATAGATTTGGAATGACATGAAAGCAAGTAAATGATGATAGACATTTCGTTTTTGGGTGAACTCTCTCTCTAAAGTAATTGCAGACACAAACTGCAGAAAATGCAAAACAGGGATGGAAAATGATGTCAAAAGAAATCCCTATAAGCTCTGCTATTCTTTTAGGTCAAGCAGTGGCATGTAAGGTCCTAAGCCTATGCTTTTTACATAAACGCTTAGATGTCTAGATTCCGGAGTCAAACAACTGTCTGAAAGTGGTTAAAAATTAAGCCCTGACATATTTAGTCATGCTGAGTTGACAGCTGCATGAGTGGCGTAAGTGCTTTTAAAATAAAACGAGTTCAATCTAAGTTGTGAGCACAGCAAGTTGGCTGTTATCAAAGAGGGGTGGGTTTGCGTGTGTTTAGCCCCATGAGAAATTCATGGCAGTCGAGAGGATTTAGCAGAGCCGAGTGGCCTTATCTACTGCCTGCAGCTAAACGGCATCCCCTCGCACAGTCCTAAGAACTATGTGGCATTGATTTAACGCAGAATATCTGCTCACAGCGAAGAGGCAAGCGGCACAGGTGTGCAGCGGGCTGATGGACTTAAATTCTGATATGATGAAAATAAGCTAGCCGTTTGTGGAAAAAATGCAAGAAGCCAGGCTAAAACAAAACCATCAGAAAAACAAACAATAAACCACACGTTCAATTATTCAGCGTGAATTATCGTCAAGGCCTCATTGTGAGGCCACTGCAGCGACACGGTTTGGAGTCTGTACTTAAAGCAGTAATGCATGTGTAATGTGTCGGCAGATGAGCTGTGGTCAGCTCGACCATGGACTGACCGGCAGACCCAGGACATCTGTCCTTCAGCAAACAGCGACGGCATCATTCGCTCCAGCTCATCTCTAATTCATCATGAACAGATGGGATATGCTTAAAAATAGTCATTTTTTTAATCCGCAAACTACTCCAATTGCGTAATCAGCGCCGGATAGCGTGTCCTTTTGGGAGTAGGTGTGTTTCCCAAAAAACCAAAATGATGGTTCTTTTAAATGTGTTCACTGTAAGTTGCATTACCACTACATTCTTACTTTAAAATCTGAACCAGAAACAATGTTTTTCTATGCATGTTTGTTAACATTTGACAAAGAATCAATGGGCAAAATATAGCCTACTACAATGTATACTGCTTACTATGTTTTAAATTCAGTATGCAAAATGGTACACATTACGTAACTATTAAACTTTTTAAACAGTAGCATGGTATAATAGCCACAAGTTACAAGTTATCTGTAAACCTCTGTTACAAGTTATTTTGTGTTTATTTCAATTTTTTGAAACCAAAACAAAAAACAGAACAAACCAAAGCAAAAAAATAAAATAAAATAAAAGCAAATAAAGCCAAATAAAACTAAACTAATGGGTTTACTCTTGCAAATCTGATAAAATAAATATTTTTAAAAAAAAAAAAAAAAAAAAAAATCAAAACAAAAAGCACAGCAAAACAAAAACCCAAAACCAAACAAAGCAAAAAATTAAACAAAAAACAAAACTAAACTAAAAATAAATCATGGGTCTACTCTTGCAAATCTGACCAAATATTTTGAAGAAAAAAAGGCACAATGGAAACAAAAAGTGAAGAAAAGTGCACTGAATTGTGGGATATTGTATTTTGTACAGTAGTCGTTTCAATGTATACTGCACATTTTGTCAAATTTAGTACACACTGACAGATTGCAATATTTTTTTCTTTTTTGCTTCCAATTCCAAGTCCTGACTGATCTTTAGATTGACTCATTAAAAAGATTCCCACCCAGAGTAGAAGGTCATCAGGGTATTCTATGCATTCAGAAAATGTGCAAACTAGGGGTGTCCTCGACTAAGGATTTTCATAGTCGAGTCGGAATTTTCGATCATATGTTTTGGGGGCGGGGCAAAATACATTACCAAGAGTCAAGTCAGTCATAATTACTGACTTTAATGCACAGGGAAGATGTGTATCGGACGCCTTGCAGATACAAAAGGGGTAAATAATGTTTTTAATGTTTTATGTTTTGATTAAAAGATAGTTAACATTAAAAGTCAGCAAAACCCTAAGAATTCACAACATTTTTTACAATAGTGCTGTCATTATAATGTTATCTACATGACCGTTGTCAATAATGTTCTGCATTTCTGTTTTAAGCTGCGCACTCTGAAGATGACCAGAATGAAGCTTTTGATAGCAGGTTTTTAATCAATGGGATTTAACTCATCATTTATGTCATATAGAGTACGCTTCGTTATTTATACAACATAACGTAAATATAACGACTTATCTGCACGAAATGCCCCGAAGGCACATGAACGTGTCTGCGCGGCTCTGAATGAACTCTTGTGGACGCGTTCTTCATGCAACAACGTGCAGAAACACGCAACTAAACTCTAAAATTCACAGCTTTTCATTATTATAGTGTTCTCATTATAATTATGTATATAATATGACAGTCCCAGTCATAGTTATTAATATTCTGCATTGTTGTTTGTCCTGCTCGTGCTGCGCGGTGAAGAGATAGGCTAATCACCGTAGTACTACAATGAAGCGTTTTACTGCAGCATAACTCAACCAAATCCATCTTATACAAGAAAAATAATATATAGGCTACACGATATATATAAACTGGCTGAAATGTCTTGAAATCACTTGTGCCCTACCTGATCGTAAAAATCCAGTCTTTCATTCTGCCTGTGTCAATTTGAGTCGTGTTAAAGATTTAAATCCCTGCCGCCAAAATCCTCTGTCGGGAAAATTTTATGGAAAGTGAAACTTACATCTATAGGGGTGGTTGGATTTATTCAAGCACGTTAAAATATTTATTTGAAGCTTCTTTCTTTTCAGATTGTTATTTATAGCATTATTTTAATAGGCTGTATATTAACTTATTGGGAGAAAACTAGTAGTTTTATGTGAAATCAAACATTTGAGCACCCCCATTTATCCAAAAAGGCATGATCACAACACCCCGCGAATATTCGACTGAGATTGGGAGTCGAATCAGGCTCCTCCTATCGAAGCATCGAATCGTCGACTATTCGGGGGCACCCCTAGTGCAAACATTGCACAGTATATCAACTACAAAAATAAAAACGCTATTCTGAACAGTTCATCTTTTAGCAGTTTCCAATTAGATGTTCTAAACCAGCATGGTGAAGTGAGCATGGACAGTAGCCCCAAACGACAACCATCGGGCACACTGGGAGCTTAAAAAGTTAGCAAAGTTCTGCTTGCAAATTCTTCAAGTACATAAGCTTCATTCTTGCTTTCTGACAAACTCCCAGAGCTTATGGCATCATCGCCCTCCCCTTCATTACATTTTCTAAGCCACTTCCTGCGTCTAGATGCACTGGCTGATGTGTGGCGACAGCCTGTCGAAGCCAAGTGCTTCTGACATCCTCTCCCCTCAAGCACGACAAGCAGCAGCAGGCCAAGGGGAATAACAGGACTTTACGTTGTCGGACACTTATTGCTAAGCATTCGCCAGAGACCTTGATGTGTCAAAGGAGGAAAAATCCAGAGTCATCAAAACTTTCTGCAAGCCTCCAGCAAGGTGCATGTCTAGAGTGGGCAAAGCAACAGTCATCAGGAGGGGAAACTCCACTCGCAGAGCAGCCTAGTAGATTAAATGTGTCCTTTATAAGCTTAATTCAGACAAATCATATAAAGGGAACTGTGGGAAATGGAGGCACACAAATTAAGATTCATCCCTTCACATGGATCTAGTTTCTGTCTGTTAAAAGTTAAAACACTCAGTAGCTAGCTATGTTTATTAGTACATGCACCTTAAATCAATAGTAATGTGAATGACAGATTAATCAGCTAACATTAACACAACAATCAAAGTGGTTCAGGCAGTCTGATTGATTTTATTCAGATTGACAAAAATCTGTGCTTGTAAAAGGTGGTTGTGTGTGCTTGTCAAGGTACGTAATGCAAGGTATGTAATACAAGCCACACCTTACATTAACATTTGTATCTGTAGATTAACCTAAACACAATGCAATGGATCAAGCAACCTACATTATCAAATGGGGCAAACTGCAAATCCCACATTTCCTGCAACTGCACTTAATGTTGTCAGTTCAGATTTATGACATTGAAACCTATAAAGCCTACTGTATCATATTTGATACGCAAATTTCAGGCTGTCAACATGATCAAAACTTTGCTGAAAAACCTGTTGTACACAATCTTCTACACACCTACTGCAATCTGATTAATAGTTCATATTGCAAGTAAAAGGCCTTTTAGTATAATGCTAAAAATGTCCCTCTTCAGGTAACGGTACACAAGTCTTTTTGTTCTGAAATCTTTACCGATTTTCATAAAGTGAACATAAGAATAACCTTTATATTGTAACCTTTATGTTTCCAGATAAACACTTCCTGGAATGAAGCATAAAGTTTATTTGAACGTCTCTCAATCTTCATTGTATTGCACTGCATTATGTTTTGCCTCCCACAGTAAAAACAAGAGTTTTGATCATAAACCTAAGTATTTAAATATCACCCTACTAAGACATATTATTGAGAGATATAGCTATAGAGTGACAACTGATAATTATATGCATTTTATGCAAGTAGTCTGCTATACAGTTATAAAGATGTCAATCTTAATTTTGGCCACATAAATATCGGCATCTGCACCAAATGCATATATTTGCTCAGTTATTTGCCTCTGAATAAAACTGAGGTGTTGTTTCCTCCTCGAGCGTGAGCTCCATATTCTCACTATATCACATTATATGGTCCATAAAAGCTGATGTTTCAAATATGATACTTAAAAATATGTTTTTTTATACATATTTTATTTTTCATTTTATCTAAAGGTTCAAATATTGTTCCATTAAAAAAAATATAGACCTTATTAGACCTGAAATAAGTCAAAAAATTCTAAGCAGCCAAAATCATGATATTAGCCTATAATGATTATGATACTGTAACAAAAATATAACATAGCCACAGTTTCCACCAAAATACTACAAAAATACTTTGCATTAGCCACCACTGTCATCAAAACAAGAAACTAACCAAAAGAACAGTACCAAATTGTAACCAAAATAGTATTTTTTTTTTTTTTTTTTTAGTTTTTCAGTTTAAAAAGAATAAAAATAATAAATAAATGACATTAAATCACAAATTAAATCAAATCTATGGTGATTTTCCAGCAACAATAACTGAAATAACTATACTGTAGTACCATGGTAGCTAAATCTAAGATTGTATTTTAAATGAGGAAGTAGCTCAATGCATCATGTTGAGATCTGATACTCTGCAGCACTAGGTCTCAAACCGCAGAAATAGGCCATAACAATTATTCCCTACTGAGTTAAGTAATCCCTATGGCTGAGAGGAAGCTGCACCGTATTGAAAAGCAGGGCTAAAGGGCTAAAGACTCATGAAAAGGCTGACTCCTGCTTTTTCACCGCAAGAGTCACTTTAAAAAGTGCATCATTGCAACAGCATCCTTGGAAATGCATAGCATCTTGCTTTTTTGACCTGGTCGCCAATGCGGATGCCCTGAAAAGGTGAGATGTACAAAGACTGCAGTCAAAGACCTAGCCTAAAAATTGCATGCTGCATGTTTGCTGTCTACCTAGGCAGCTCACTGGTTTTGAAACACAGCCATAGACACATACAGGCTGCAATCTACTAGGCATTTCTGACTCTAGAAATACAAGGTGATACATGGGTGAAAGGTTTTTTTTGGGCTGCCATTCAAACCGCGTTATTTACAAAATTCTCTCTGATGATTTGTTATACAGTAAAAAGAGTGCAGTATCATAAGTAAATAAACTAAAACATAGATCTTGAGAGGAAACATCAACAAGCTGTAAATAATCCTGTCCCATTCCCTGTCACAATCCATCAAGCGTTCTTGCAAAACAGTCCAATGTTGCAGAATGATGGTTTAAAGATTGTCTGTAAACACACTTATGACCCTTTCAGCCTAGTGCTGTAAAGATCATGAATTATTAGTCAGCTGATTAATTGTTGCACAAATATTCTCGCTTAACACAATGCCTTTCTCTTCATTCATCAAAACAGTTCTGCACGTCCAGCTGAGAACTGTTGGCTATCCGTGTTTATGCAGGACATTTTCTGCTAATCTAATACCCAGTCTGCCAAAGCATACTGAAGCCATTCAGCTATGAGCTTCTCTGGTACATATCTTATTTCACACTTGGTAGCATCCAGTCACTGGTGAGGTAATGTATTGTTAAGCTCGCGTATGGGGCAACATCTGCGCTTGATCACACGTGTGTATTGGCCAAGTCAGGTTCTTTAAACCTTGACATCTTTCATTTGGCCACATAGGCCTGGAACTGCAATTTCTGAGATTTTCCTGGCAATTCATTTTGCTTGTCAAGCTTTTGCAGCATTCATATCACATTCAAACTTGGGCCAGAAGCCTCTGCAATAGCCTACTGCTGGATAGCAACTACAACTGCCATTTTATGGTCTTGGTGCCTTTAACTGTCACCCGCTTTGCTGCAGAGGCGGCCCATCCAAGTTATTGGGCTTACATTTTCCATTTGAGTTAAGACCAAAATGTGCCCACAGGGAAGTCTTTGTGTTTGGCTTCGCTACTAGCCTTGAGTCCATGTTTTGGATTTCAACGACAGCTGATCAAATGATGCAGGCAAAGCAATGTCAACTGAACCGAAACTCGGGTTGTGATGTTTCACACAAAATAAAACAGCACCAGCGAAAACTATTTTGCAGACCTATGAGTAGCAAATAAGTCAGTTAAGTAAATAGGCCTAGTTTGTTATATAATTAGTTATTATTCCAACTCCACGAAACGACATGAAAATAAAGAAATGCTTTAAGTAATTTAACATTCCAACTCCAATTAGATGGATGTGTGACCCTGGGTCTTAAGGAGCACGTTTATGTTTGTAGCAATAGCCAAAAATACATTGTATGGGTCAAAATTATCGATTTTCTTTTATGCCAAAAAGCATTAGGATATTAAGTAAAGATCATATGCATTGCTAAGAACTTCATTTGGACAACTTTAAAGGCGATTTTCTCAGTATTTTGATTTTTTTTGCACCCTCAGATTGAAGATTTTCAAATAGTTGTATCTCAGCCAAATATTGTCCTATCCTAACAAACCATACATCAATGGAAAACTTATTTATTCAGATGATGTATAAATCAATTTCCTAAAATTTACCCTTATGACTGTTTTTGTTGTCCAGAGTCACATATTAAATCTCCAATTCCAATTAGCTAATATTAAAATATTTCTTGCAAATCCTTGTTTTACAATATTCCAGTTTCAGTTAGTTCAATATAAACAGTATAATTCTAATAATTAACATTCAAATATTTACAGGAATGCATTGTTGTTTAAATAAATAATAAACATTCCAAATTTATTAGTTGGATATTAAGATTCTGATTCCAATTAGTTAAATATTCAAATGTTTCTAGCAAATGCTTTTTTTGTTGTATAAATATTTAGTTGGAATATTAACTAATTAGAATATTACTAAACAACTAACTGTATTGGGGATATTTACATGCCAAAGCATTTACTGGAAATGTTGTAACACTAACATTGAATATTTCCAGGAAATGTTTTGTTGTATGAATAATTAGCTAATATTCCACCTGTATTGCACAACCATTTTAAACAATTCAAACATGCAAAACGAAACAAAGAAAGGACTGTCTGTAAATTACCTCCTTTCCACAGAGCTGTTTAACGCACCACTGCACCCTTAAGGAACACATCAAGTCAACTAAAACGCACCTAATTTGCATCCTTTTTGTTCCAACATTTCCAAAACTGGCACAAGATTCCTTCATTTGGATAGAAGAAGCACGTCACAAGTAAAAAACAAAGATTGCACGTAGTGGTCAACTCATTTAATCACTCATGTAGGCCTAATGAATCTGATAGTCCTATTCAATGTTTGGAAATATTTTCTGGAAAGTCCATGCAACAATTTATTTCTGTTCATACTTCCTCAGTGCCTGTTAAGTTCATGGTTTATTTCATAGTTAGTGTCTCATAAAAATATCTAAACATCCATAACGTTTCACACAGAAGGGGTTATTACTGAGAAGCCCTGCAAGGAGGAAATGACAATGGGGGTACTCTTCTGATGGATAAATGAAGCATCCAGGCCTAAATGAGCCATGAAAGTCAATTAGGAAACATCCATAAAGTCCATTTTCTCTGTACAGTTTTTAACGCCACAGGGTCTTGGTTTTCAGAATGGATGGGCCGCGAGAAATAAAGGACTGTGTGTGTGCATACACCATGTTTGGCGGAGTGGATTGTTGGACTACTTGTTCTTGACCACAGAAAAAAAGAGAGTCAAGTATTATCATTTCCTCTGGGTTTCACAATGCAGTACAGAATGAGATAGAGGGGCATAAATGGGAGGGAGTGAGCATTTGGCTTGGGGGGCAGGGTGTTTGATGAACCTTTTCATCTGCACAGCTCTTTGAGGCAAGATGCTTTCAAAAAGCTCTTAAACAGAGGCCCGCGATGCTCAGATGCAGCCATGGGCACATTGTGCCATCTCATCCTATTCCACACGAACCAAAAAAAGGCCCAGATTCAGCCTCGGTCAATATAACGGCTTCATTTTAAAAGGATAGTTCAAATATATAATATATATATAATATTTTTTTAATGCAGTGATACTGGTCAACATTGGACATTTATCTGATGTTATTGGATAGTAAATTATTAATGCTCATTGCCCTTATTTTTACATTTACCTTTCATCATCTAACAAGGTCATCTTTAAAAATACATTAATTATAACACTTCAATTTAAGCTTTATTAAATATTTATTTTGTTGTACTGTACATTATAATGTTAAATTAACTTGTAGCCTGATTTTAATTTTCAGTCTTATTTTTTAAACAAAATTGCATAAAATGTTTATATTGTCCATTTATCTGTTATTGATCTGTTAGAATATGAGAATAACGAATTCAGATTATCTGTAGAATTTTAATATTGTGCACCCCTAAAGGTAATCTTTAGCAAATCTCAAAATGAATATGAAGTAATAAAATAAATAATTCTATAATTTTAATATTGTAGCCTACATGTTGTAATGCCTAAATTCATCTGCAGCCTTTAAAATGAATGATTTAAATTTTAGCTTTATTTTTTAGACAAAAAAACGACATGAAAATAAAAATTATAAAGCTAAATGTTTCCCTATGGTCTACAAACCTGCATGTCACAAACAGAATCAAGCCACTTAACAACAAAATCAATCGTCCTGCACATTAACTGTGGACACAGCACTATGTGAGATCTAAACATGAGATCAGCAAAAAATGTTTCGGATCATCACATATAGGCTTCATGTGTGTACGGCCACATATACACAAAGCGAAACCAGTTCAACCAGCTAATTGACCTAGTATTACGCTCACCACAGACACTTTGCCCACTTCCACTACACACCATAAAAACCACAAACTGCAGCTTAATAATTTCCTTAAGAAACCACATCAGTGCATGTCATCCATGCATGAGTTTCACTGATCTATAGCCACAACCAACCTGAACGTGGGTGTCACCTACTCGCTAATGAAACCTCAAGCTATATTATGGGTCGGCCGGGCTTATTGACAGCCATGTTAGTCAGAGTTTCCATTGAACACAGTTACAGAACAAGCTACTGAAGGGCATGTTGTAACCAAACAAACAGGCACAGTTAAAGGGCCTCTATCACTGCTGTAAGCATATGAAGCGGACTATTATTGCCGTGGCTACGATATGTGACGGGCCTTAGTGTTTACACAGCACTTGCAGAGTCCATGAAAATGCAAACCACAATCTAACTGAACAAAGTGATCTGGGAAAAATTAGATCATCATAACACGTGCCATAAAAATCTATTCAATCATTTACCAGACGGACTTCCCTCCTCCCCTGCCCGTCAACTTCCTGTTGTGTCAGAATTTATTACCTCAGAGTAATGGATTTCATTCATCTACTCATTGATGGTATTTGAACTGCATGCAGAATTTCCTGTGCTTTAAAATACGAGCTGTATCAGGCTCACAAAATGAGCAGTGCGAAATGCACAATTTTCAGTAAAGTATCTCAAGACCAGGAAAGACAAATTGTTACCAAATGTTCCTAAAACTGCAACCTACTAAATGAAAAATGCCAAGGGCAAAAATGACGAACATAAATCACTTTATGCTAGTAAACTCACACAAGAAAGATTCAATTTTCAAACAGCCTTTAACCAGAGAACTGAAGCGTTTCCACATTTTCAGATGCTATTTAGTTGATCAGCTTTAGAAAAACCAGGAAACTTACCAGTGCGCTCAATGTAGTCAACACACTTCTCAATGAACAAAGGTATGGGCCTATCAGGTGTGACCAAGTTCTGAAGAGGCACCCCAAAATAGTTGCTTTCCCAATTTCTACGAGTTGGTGGATACAATGGCTTTGTGGTCTTTGTCGACTTTGTCTGTTAAGAATAAAATAACAATTACATACTATGATCACTACAATGCATGCTGATGGCATAATCACATTTCATTCAGTCTATTTCAATTCAAAATAAACTAAAAAGTATCATTTTAAACTGAATTTAGGCATCACAAAATAATGTACAGTATGAAAAATGAATATTCATTTTGAGATTTGCTAAAGATTTAAGTTGTTAATTGAAAAGTAGTAGCTTACCTTTTTGGGTTCCTTGGTCTTTGGTGGTTTCTTTTTCTTCATTTTCTTATCATCCTGCTCTGGGTCCGATGTGATGGCTGGATTGTCTATCCCTCCTTTCCAAGGATCCACTGGTGAGAGAAG
>JAFVLL020033116.1:0-26558 GCA_021397915.2 Tor tambroides
AAGCAGATGGATGACGTGCATGACATGATTAAACCTGACAGTGATTGACAGGAGTGTTTTGATGGCATGCATGCGCAGCTGAAGAGCTCCAGTGCAGTGCTGCGCTCGGATTCGACACGTACAGTGTTTCTGCTGAAGTTTCCCTCCCCAAACAAGCTTATGAAATCGGCCAACTGGAGTTTCAGCTGTCGCAGCGCTGGGAATCAAAGATGAATGGGAATATGAAATGCAGCACAGTGGGCCTTTAGTGTGCGCATGGATTTACTCATGTAATTATTAATATGGGGCTCGGAGTAAATAAACTAAAGTCAGTGTGATGCTGCACAAGTTAATCTTCACAGTCAAAGCGTCAGAACTTGCTGTCTCATACTGGAGGGTAGTTTCATGTTTGCAGCAGGTTGTGGTGTGGGTTTCAACTTAACTAAACAGATAGTCACTATCATATGGGTTTTTTAATGGCTGATGCTGATATCTAGAAAGCAGGGTAGCAGGTAGTCGATATAAAGCTGTTATACTGTTTACGCAATACAATTTAAAGTCTATATGAAATCCAATTTGACCAGATTTCTTATTGCACATTTGTATTGTGAACAATTAATTCGTGCACATTAGTCCAAAGAATAAAAAAAAAAAATAAGATTTTTAACGAAAGATTCAAATATGTAGATTTTTACTGTTCTCAATCCCCAAAATAACCTGGTTGCATGTCCAGGTTATTACAGTTAACTAAAGCTAAAACTTTTTTTTTTAATTACTTGTTACTTGAAATAAACTTTAACTGAAATAAAATTATATATATATTTTTTAAAAACTATATAGAGATATTTAAAAAACGAATAAAATGACAAAAACAATAAAATTACTGTAAAAATAAAATTAAAATGAAGTAAAAATGAATAAAAAAACTATAAAAACTATAAAAATAACAAAAACAACTGAATTAATAAAACTAAAATAAATAAATAAATAAATAATTCAAAATGTTAAGAAAAGGTATAATAGTATATTGTTATGTATGTATGCATTTATTTATTTATATTATTTGTTTTCTTTATCTCCTTGGAAATTAGCCAGATGGCTAATCCTGATACATTTACAGAAATGTGCTTATAAACAAACAAACAAACAAACATGTCCACTGGTTACAGTTTTTGCACTTTTACACATTATAGGTTTTCTTTTGAGCTTATGTGTGCAGTGGAGTCAACATCACGACACATATACAGTTTGCCCGCATGGACCGAACATGCAGGAATTCTGTTGTGCGTGTGTTTATGAATCACTCCCATTCATGCGTACTGAGATAACATGTATTTGATTCTGTGGAAATGTCCTCTACGTGTTCACCTTCCTTTGACATGCAGCTGTCTGGAGATTTCATAAAGCAAAGCCGACGGCTGCTGAAAGACAGTCGCACATCAAAACATCCCTGATGCAATCGGATTCCCTGCGTTTGACACTTACGTGATGTGTAAAATTTGTGTAAAACAGAATGTGTGGGATCAGAATTGTACATTTGTTTACTTTTTCCTGTTGTTTTCTGTTCAAGGTATGCAAACAACAACAGAACGTCCTTCCGTCCAGCCTCAGATTTGTCCAGATGACCCTTTCAGAACAACCGCAGTGTTCAGGAGGTCCAATAAACTGCGGCCTCAGGTACAAAACTGCTTGAAAAACTGTTAAACTATTTATTTCTTCTTGAAATTTGGAGAATATTCTTCATTTAGGGTCATGAATGGGCATGCAAATTTTCAACACAAAGATGTGTTTTGGAAAGGCTGTACAAAATTTATTACAACTTTTGTGTTGGGGTCAAATTGCCCCGCAGTTGATTTTCAAACTGCTCGAAATACTGGTTAAACTATTTATTTTTCATTGAAATTTGGTGAATATTTTTCATTTAGGGTCATGAATGTGCATGCAAAGTTTCAAAATATTTACTGTATGTGTTTTGGAAAAGCTGTAGAAAAATTGTTACAACTCCTATGCTGCAGTCAATTTGACCCACACTCGGTTTTCTAACTGCTGAAAATACTAGTTAAACTATTTATTTCATTGTGAAATTTGGTGAATATTTTTCATTTAGGGTTATGAATGTGCATGCAAAGTTTAGACAGATCAATGTGTCTCGAAAAGGCTGTACAAAATTTATTCCAACTTCTGTGTTGGCATCAATCTGCCGCACACTTGATTTTCATACTGCTCAAAATACTGGTTAAACTATTGATTTCGTCTTGAAATTTGGTGAAGATTTTTTATTTGGGGTCATGAATGTGCATGCAAAGTTTCAAAACACAGATGTGTTGAGGAAAGGCTGTACAAAATTTGTTACAACGTTTGTGCTGTGGTCAATTTGAGCCCCTTTGGTTTCCATGCAGTCAGCCAAAAATCAACACTTTGAAAAACACTGACCTTTATTGTAGCTTGTCAAACACTAAAATATGAAATACATGAAAACATATGAAATTTAAGACTCAAAGTTTTCTTTGAAATTGAGACTCGTCTTCTGAGTTATTGAAGGAGTTTCACAGTCAAAAAAAAAAATCTCTCTTAAATGTTGTTTTTTCGTTGTTAGTTTTTTTGGATCACAATTACTAGACTGTTGCAACACTGAAAGGAAGTGTGAGAAACCCATTTACCCTCAAAAGGGTTTGAGAAAGAGATAACAAATGGCAGAAGAGGTACAACTAGCAATACTATAATTACCTAAACAATATCTAAGTTGATGTTTCATGACTTCGTCAGGTTGCATGTTCACATCATGGATTAGATTCCCATGCATAAATGCATGAGCTGGTAAATGTACATCAGAAATGCAGAAATGCAAGCCACTTTGGATAAAAGTATCTGCTAAATGCAATATGAAATAGTATGACTAGTATGTTATTCTGAAGCAGTTTTCTTTGTAATGCATAGGTTGTAGGGAGAACATGGCATGTTGCACAAACTCTGAGCTGTGAACTACAGTCAGCGTCCTCCTCAGATCTGCTGTCTCTCTGGCTCACAGACTTCTGGGAATGCACACGTCTTTCATCACGGCTGCCACAGGGAGCCCTGTAATGACAAGCAACCCTGTCGCCTGGCAAAAGATGGATGTTTTTCCATGAAGGTAGAAAGAGCAAGCTTCCGGACGTGTTTTCATTGTGTGCCTATAATGGAGTAAAGCTTGTGTTCTGGCCCGCATGCTGTAATCTGTGTTTCTCTGACAGAAGAACCGGAGACGTGGCCCGTGGGAGGATGTTGTCTCGAGTTCACTGCTACTCGCTGATGATAACCGACTTCCGCCACCCTTAATAAGCCGGAGAAATGTGTACGCTCATTATAATGAATATCCTGGGGTAGATGTACATTTCTGTCCATGCTGTCTTCTGACTTTAGCGTAATTAGCACCCAGTCGGTCGGATCTGAGAGCAGAGAGCAGGAGTCTGTTGAGAGCAGGTCATTATCAGAAGAATATCCTCAGGGTTCGGCTGGGGAACTCAAGCTTTGGTGAAGGGGATTTTCTTTTCTGTGCTAATCAAATGAAATAGTAGGTGTATTACAGAATGCCTCAAGTGTGACTCATGTGACAAAAAACACCTTTTGAGTATTATATGTTGAAAATATTTTCTGCATATTATTCTCGAATTCCCCTGTTTTCCAATTAGAGGATGCTTCATTTCAATCAAACACTCGCTGTAGTCAAGAAGATTCATTTACTATTCATTTAGCAATTCTAAATGTTTAATGCAAGAAGTAGAGTCTTTTGTAAGTCACGTCTGATAAATGCATTAATGTAATGTAATAAATAAATAATTTAATAAACAATCAAGACATTGTCTACTGTTTTTCAGTAAATTATTACAAGGAATAATCATATTTAATCATTTTCATTTATATCCACCAATATAACAATACATAGAGCAGAAGTAGCAATATTTGCCATCATATAATTTTAATAATACATGGAAACTGTCACAGGGAAACATATTTTGACATTTCTGAGCGATGACATTGCACAAATCGTTGAATAGAGCCAACAAAATATGTCTTAAGAACATTTTACTATTGTTTGAGTATAAACAATATCTGCAAAGTTGCAGCACTGAAAGTTAAATGCAAACGGAGATATCTTCTTTTAAAATTCTGGCAGTTTAATGCCTACAAAAATGGCTCGTAGGGACTACATCGAGCTACTTCCTGGGTTGGTGACATCACGAACCCAGATAAACCACGCCCCCGGGAACATGCAACAAAGGGGTGGGGCCATGCTGCGCTGCTTTAGAGATGAGGAAGAGAAAACTAGGGGTGCATGTAAAAATCTATTCATATATAAATCGCGATTCTGTCTTCTAACGATTCTAATGGATTCACAAGTTATAAAGCAGCGGTTCTTAATACTGTTCCTCGCATCCTCCTGCTCTGCATCTCTCTCTCTCTCTCTCTCTCTCTCTCATTCAGATCATCAGCTCAGTGAATCCGTATATTAAAAGCTAGCAGAAGCAGTAGCATTTACAAATAACAGCATATCTAAAAGTATGAGACAACAACAAACAAACATACCATTAAGAGCTGTTCTTGCACAGGTTCTGCGCGATCCTCTTCACTAATATCCTCTGCATCTCAATCAGGCTTAAACTGATAAGAAATATAGACAACGCCATTGTTTACAATACAACCGGAGCACATGATGCTGAGCTGAGGGGCGGGACGTTCAGACGCGCACTATAGAGGTGGTTTAGCCAATCACAACACACTGGGCCAGCTAACCAATCAGAGCCCATTGCGTATTTCTGAGGGAGGGGCTTCATAAAAGCAGGAAATGATCAGAGCGTTTATCAGAGAAGGGACAGAGCGGTGTGGAATAAAGGTAAATTATGTGAAAAATAATGTGTTTTTTAAAAAACGAAGCATTAACACATGTTAGACTGCACCCCATAAACACAATCAAGCCTAGAAAAAACAGTCAACCACCCCTTTAAAGGGGTCATATGATGTTGCTAAAAAGAACATTATTTTGTGTATTTGGTGTAATGCAATGTGTTTACGTGGTTCGAGGTTCAAAAAACACGTGGTTCAAGGTTCAAAAAGGAATTATTTTCCACATACTGTACATTATTGTTGCTCCTCTAAGCCCCGCCTTTCTGAAACGCGTCGATTTTTACAAAGCTCATCATTCTGAGAAGCGAGGTGTGCTCTGATTGGCCAGCTATCCCGTGCGTTGTGATTGGCCGAATACCTCAAGCGTGAGACGGAAATGTTACGCCCCTCACCGTATTGTGATGCTGTGTCCCAGCGCGACGAGACTAAAACAATAAAACCCATTACAAACGAGGCATTTGTTGCATTCAGTGAGGACATAATTACTGATTATAATGACTTATACTGTCTTTATATGCATCGCGCCGCGTAAACATTATCATGTCTGCATTTGTGATCGTAGAAACGCCAAACAAGCACTACTCTACACTGCTCAAAACTCACGTTTGAATAGTCAGTAGCAAATTCTTTAAATATCGAAACATACTTACAGGCACCAGACTGTCCTTGTGACGTTGGAATTGCCCCATTTTATAGTGTTCACATTGTAGCCTACTCTCCCAGGTTCAGGAAACAGTCCTCCGTAAAATACGCTGCACACACTCTAATATTTGGTTTGAACTGTTCTGGAACAGTGTTGTAAATATAACTTAACCACTGATTTTTAGTTGTGTACTCATTTGGAAGCCGAAACAAAGCAGTTTCGCTTTCACAATGAAACACAGTGTCTCCAGGACATGGCGGCGACAGAAACAACACTACAGCGAAAATAAAAGTGGTCAAATTTTGTGTGAGTATCATTACTGAATGATTATCAATGTCATCAAAGACACATTTGAGGGGTTTTTTTTGTTATAAATTTTGCATATCTATCTACATAGTGTTTGGGGTAGGATTGCAGCAGCCATTCATAAAGTCTTACTTAAATAATGACATATTGCTTTGTTGGTAAATAACTATCATTTATTCTTAACGCAAGGCTTATCTAGTAGGATGTACTAGTGTGGAAAATATGTGTGTGGTTTTTATTTTTGGTTTAGATGTAGTCATTGCTAAAGCAGGTTTTTTCTGATGAATGTTCATCATTACTTTAAGTGTTTTTGGACAAGCACCGAAAAGTAGCCAAGTCTTTGCACTTGTGATGAAACACAGTCAGTTGGAGTGCTTGGAAACTGCAGCCGTAACAAGCCTGGACTTCCGTAGGTGTCTATTTAATAATGCTCCGTGTTGAAAGATGGGATCCAGTTAGAGTTGAAGCAGTGTATTCTGGGCAAGAGCGCACAAGCTAAAATAATGAGACCATAACAAAACACTCCGTCTCTGCTGGCTGGAGAGAAAAGCCCTCGGGCGTTTCTCCAAACACTGGAGATGGTTTTCATGAGGCCTGTTTTTCCGGGACACAAGAATTACAAGGTCGTCTTTTTAGGCGTTTGTTCAAGATCCGCTTGGAATACTTGAACGGCAGAATGTCCTTCTTGTGTTCACCTTTCCCAAGTCTTCAAACGCAGCGGCGCGGAAGCCAGTCGTAACTCCTTCAGCGAGCGGCAGCTGCAAAGGCGTTGGGCTGCTGCCAGGCTCGTCTCAGAGGACACGGCATTATGACAACGTTCTCCAGTTTCACATGGCACAGATTCTCCAGGGAGACACGCCGCTCCCGTGGGAGTCACCTGATACAAACCCCTCTCTAAAGTGCCGGTTTATGTTCCAGAGAAAAGAAGCATCCGGGCCCTGCTTTACTCAGATGCCTGCGCTTCAGAAGCAGAGTTGGGAATTAACTGTTCAGAAGGATGGGTTTATTATTGTGACACTCCCTCCAGGCATGTAAAGGGTTTGTTTTTATTTTCACAGCTCAGTCAAAGAAAGCATGCTATTGTCTATGTAAGAAAAGGTTTTTTTCTCTACATAGACGATATTGAGAAATCCCTTCGGAATCTGGAGTTTGCATTAAAAAGGCAATGCAATATTTTACAATACATATTTTTATTAAAAGTTTTGTTGTGGAGTCTGGCTGAACTATCCAGGATAGTTCAGTGCATTAAAAGCAACACTAACCTGCACTTCTACATGCAAATACTAAAAACTCAGCTAGAGGACTGAGATCTGTTTCATGCTGCATGCTTAAGCAGCACGCAAGCAATGCAAATTTATTTTGTTGCTCGTTTTTACAGGTTGCAGCTAAAGCAGCACTGCGAGTGTTTCTTTTTGACTTGCATTTTGTGTAAATGCAAATTCCATTCAAAGACTCACTCCTGATAACCATTTTTATAATTTATGGCTGTGATTAAAGGAAAAATTCAATGTTTTAGACCAGAAATCACGTAATGTTCTGTAATCTTTGTTTCTGTTAGAACAAAATGAGTTTTTGCATTCCACTGTGCTGCTTTTCCATAGTTTTTCTATGTAAACATGCACTAGGCGGACATATTTGACCACAAATTTGGACATATTCGCATCTTGCATCTTTTGCATCGTGTCACAATTTAAAAGTAGTTAAACTTTTAAAAAATGCACCTCTATGCCTTGTGTTTTTGTTCATTCCACTGCCCTGGGTCTCACATTTTTAAATGCAAAAATGTGTCCTGTGTAAATCAAACCTTTATGCTGCAGTAGGTATTGGTTTACATGCACTAATTTTTAACCAATCTGAATGAATCCAGTCTGATTTCAGATTCTGAAAGTTCTGTTTGTAGTAACTCTAACTCACGTGTGAAAGGTCATTTTGATTCAGATTGATAAAACAGTCAGATTCAAGCGTTTACATGCTTGATTTTTCCTGTTGGTCAGATTATTTCAAATCTGCATTAACCTTTCCAATTGAAATGTCATTCGGATCAAGCTCAGTCAGATCGATTGAGGTGTTTACATGAAGCTTATCCAGTCCAATTGAGCCAGGGTACATTATAACAGATTTTTTATTGTCTTTTCAATTACTTGTGTTAGAAATTGTTTTTAGCCTTATAAAATCACTATATATTAAGATGTGCTATAAGCCATAGTACTGATTGATGTATCAATCTGCCTTTCTGTGGTCACAGACTCCATGTGGGCGACACATCACCTCAACAACTAACCAAACCAGACATGGTGAAACCGAAAGCATGCATTCAGGGTTGTAGCTGTTGTGGTTGGCACAGTTTGCTGTAAGCATATAGAGACTCTGGCTCTGATCTAAAACCTTTGCGAAGTGCCTAAATAGTCATATGTGACCCTGGACCACAAAACCAGTCATAAGTGTCAATTTTTCAAAATGGAGATTTATATCTGAAAGCTGAATAAATAAGCTTTCCATTGATGTATGGTTTGTTAGGATAGGACAATATTTTGAAAATCTGGAATCTGAGGGAGCAAAAAATCAAAATATGGAGAAAATCACCTTTAAAGTTGTAAAAATGAAGTTCATAGCAATGCATATTACTAATCAAAAATTAAGTTTCGATATATTTACAGTAGGAAATTTATAAAATATCTTCATGGAACATGATCTTTACTTAATATCCTAATGATTTTTGGCATAAAAGAAAAATCAATAATTTTGACCCATACAATGTATTGATGGCTATTGCTACAAATATACCCCAGCGACTTAAGACTGCTTTTGTGCTCCAGGGTCACATATTAGCATTTTAAAGCATCATAAATTATAATTTAATATTTATATATACTTGTTTTAAGGCATGAAGGTTGTTATAAAAAGTAGGTTAGATGCTTATATTGCCTGCTAAAAGATGTTTGAAATGTATGACTATTACTATTTCTGTTGATTATAAATATTATTAATTGTTTGCTGAGAAGAATCATTTATCAGTGTAGCTAAACATTGACTATTTTGCTTAGTTTTAAAGTTTGAAAGTAATAATGTGAAACTGTTGATGATTTCATGACATTCATTTCAGTTAATACATGGCATAAAAAGATTTTCTTACTTGTATTTTGCCATGTTTTCAGTACAAATATACAAACATTATTAAATCAAGATGCATTCACGAGAAGCAAAATAACTTAAGATACTAAATCTTGTTTTCTGAAAAATAAACCAAAATTTTGCTTAAAACAGGAAAAATATCTGTCATAGCGGTCAGAAAAATCAACTTAATTCAAAAGGAAAACAAGATTTGTTTCTGACTCCAGTGGCAGATTTTTTTTTTCTTGTTCAAAGCAAAAACTGGCTTTATTTTGATGCATTTTTTTTCAGCAAAAAAATGTTGCTTCTCCAGTAAATATATCTAGATTTAAGAATATTTAGATACTGAACACAAGACAGAAATGAGTAAGAAAATCTTTTTTTTTTTTTCCAGCGTAATTCTTGAACATGTACATTATTCCACAGATGTAGATGAAACACTGTATTAGTCTTGCCAGTGTTTCTACAGATTTACAGCTAAAGAAATTGTTTTTTTGTGATATTTTAAATGTGAACTGAATGTGATGAGAGAAAAAAAGGCACAGTGAAATAATACAAAGCCCATGCATAACTCGTCTTTCTATTGTATTGTCCTTGCTGGTTGCACAAAACTCAAACATACAGCATGACCAGTGAATCACAAACAAGTGACTCTCATGAACTGGTTCTTGTGAAACATTTTCATGGGTCTTAAAGGAACCGTAATGGTTAAATTCCTGATGATTTGCATCCTTACTCACAGCCTCCTCCTGTTTCTTCTCCCTAAGTTTTTCCCTTCAGTTATTTCATCATGTTTTTATCAGTTCAGGGCAGCAGTATAATGAGCACTTGTCTCTCGTTGCTGCCTCTGAAATCCTCAGTAATATCAGTCATCCATCAGTCAACACACTGTACAAAACCTCCCATTAACAACACAAAATATTTATGCTCTTACAAGTTAATCCAGAGCTTGTATAATCTCATAATAACTATCTGAAGACTCTCCCAGTCATTTGTGTGATTCGCACATATGCACTGCTTTCAAGGAGTGCTTTGCGTGCTCTGGGAAGCCGCTTAATCCTCGCTTCAGCAAGCCTCGTAGGACACTTTCATGCTTTTAGTGCATCTTGAGTCGTTCTGAGTTCAGTTTTCAGCTTGCTTAGTTGATGTGAATGCAATCTGGGGTCAGCGGTTTGTGATGCTTGTTCAAAAATGCATTGGATTATCTTGCATAATCGTGCACAGTGAAATAATCTTTTTTATTTAAATTGCATGTAGAAAAATGTCATTTCCTTAACATTTCATTTGATATGCATCTTATTTTCCTGAAACACGCAAAACAAATACATATCACAGCCAGTTCTTTTTAATTAATATTTTTAATGCATCTTTTAAATACATGCATCTTTTTAATGAATCTTTATTTAATGCATCTTTTTAATGTGACCCTGGACCACAAAACCAGTCATAAGTGTCAATTTTTCGAAATTGAGATTTCTGCATCATCTAAAAGCTGAATAAATCAGCTTTCCATTGATGTATGGTTTGTTAGGATAGGACAATATTCAGTCGAGATACAACTATTTGAAAATCTGGAATCTGAGGGTGCAAAAAAATCAAAATATTGAGAAAATCGCCTTTAAAGTTGTTCAAATGAAGTTCTTAGCAATGCATATTACTAATCAAAAATTAAGTTTTGATATATTTACGGTAGGAAATTCACTAAATATCTTCATGGAACATAATCTTTACTTAATGTCCTAATGATTTTTGGCATAAAAGAAAAATTGATAATTTTGATCCATACAATGTATTTTTGGCTATTGCTACAAATATACCCCAGCGACCCCAGCGACTTTCAGAGTTTTGTGCTCCAGGGTCACATATTTCAAGACCATTAAAAAAGTGTGTTCTGTTTAGTGTTATATACTGCATTTTACCCTTTTCACATACTGTTTTTTGCTTACTATGTAGTAGTATGCAATTGGCCTTAAATGATTAGTCAAATATACAGTATGCAATCAGCATGATTATTGACTGGTGCTTCAGATTAAATATACACTGTTATTCGATGCTTTCTCAAAAATACTGAAGTTAAAAAACTATAATCATTAAGTTCAGTAATTCATTATGATTCCCATCTCGTCTTCAGTCATTTCTAGTACTATCATGCAAGTACTGATAGTATGATGCAAACAACAAAAATTGCAGAGAGAGTTTTGGACCAAACAGTTGAACTCTCAGCCTTTGTTTTATTCTGCTTTCTCGGTTATTTTAAGCTGACGGGGTGGAAAGTGAAGCTTTAGCTCAGAGGCTGATCAGAAATCAGGACGGCGCTGCGAGTGGAGCAGTGCAGTCGCCACATTAAAAATGAATGTCTTACAGCGCTAGGCCTCAATGAGACCAATTTAATTTTTCTGTGCTAATTCTCTTGGAGTCTCTCCTCAAGCTTGAAAAAATGGAGTACACACATTTTCACCTTGAAGATGTGAGGGTTTGCTGTGACGTCTTTGAAGTTTTCATCCGGAAAAAAAAAAGAGAAATACAAAGGTGTTTTCAGAATTGCACATTGCATGCCTGATTACAAGCTTTAATTCCCAGAGAATCTAAAGGTATCCCTGATGTCAACCGCTGGCTAAAGCAGAATACAGCGAGCCGATGTATTATTAAAGCAGAAATTGATTTGTACTGATGCGCATTTCTCAGACAGAAACTTTCTAGTCTGACTTTGAGAAAGGTTATTTGCTTGTACTGTATGGGTGTAATCGAAAAATGAAAGTTGATCCTGTGCAATATGCACTTTTTACAATGCATTTAGATGATTTGTGATTGTGAAAGATTACTGTCAATGCTTAATGATTCAATTTGCACATTTGTCTTGAGTTTGATTAATTCCTTGTAGTGTAAATTGTGATTTTCCCAGGGACCTTTTAATTTGATACTGTATATTAAACATCAAGTATGTCATGTAAACTCATATCATGATTACAGAAAATATTCCACATGACTAGTGCACTAAATCCCACTGTGCAATTATGTATGTTTACATGCAGCAATCTTCGGGTGTGTGGACATTTTTGGAAAAGAAATGACGTGTGGTTTGTTGTCTGGAGATCTGTGGTGGATTGCATGAACATGAAGTATGCAGACATGCATATTAAGTATGCAGGTGGCTTGCAAATGTTGGAATTCCTGGGCTTTTTTAACCAGAGAGGTACATGGAAAGCCAACCGCAACACATCACGCCCGCTCGAATGCTGCTGAACTACTAATTAGTTTAGCTAAATGCAGTTCAATAACGCAGCCTAAATAAAGAGCGCGAGTCTGTCAGCTTGCATTTTAAATGAGTTTGTGTCTGTAAATGCAAGTGTTCTGCATGCTTTTTGCATAGATGAGCACATAATTTTGATTTAGAGAAGACAACGACTGTCTTCTTGAACTAAAATCAACCATTTTCTCTCCATTTCAGGATTTTTCTGGTGCAGACGGCTTCAGTCCGGTTTTCTTCAGCGTGTGTAGCCTTGAGGCATGTACGAATACTCCAATCTAGATCTGTCTCCATAAACCACATCTCATAAGCCACTGGCAGTGAAAGGCGGCAAATTACTTTTCTGTCACTCTGCCGCTCACTTTTAGGCAGCCAAGGACGTTTTCTGAAGGCATAAGAATGAGGTGAGGCTTTAAGAGCGTTTCATTCTGTTCATTTCACTGTTGCAAAACCACAGAATATGTGTGGCGAGTCGCCAAGGACCGTGTCCAGAATAAATGCTTTGCTGAATAGTCTTGTCTTCGTGTTGCGTGTGGTCTCAGACGCTTTTAAATGCAGTTCGAGGTGGTCTTGGCTTTCTGTTAAGGCACCTTTGAGAGATCACATTTCCTTAGATATTGTATAATATAATAAGTTTTGGCCAAGCATGTTTTGGGTATTTCCTAATAATTTGATGCGTTTAACTGTGTGAGCCTGTGTTCTTTAGTTCTCCACTCATGGTCATTGCATTCAGATTTGGACGCAAACTCTTGAAGGTCATGGCGTGAGATAAGATACTATGATTATTAACCTTGTAAAGCTTATTAGATTTCAAATAATAGTCAGAAAAATCATGTTGAAATGGAACCTATAGAGAAAATATTATATGCATTAAAAAACGTTTGCAAATGTGTTTTATGTTGAGAGGCTTTTATGCCTCATATAGTCTGAGAATATGGATTAGAGACTCAAACTGAGCAAAAATATGCAACTTGTAATGTAAATCAATGAGATCTTTATAACAGTACAGCAGATACTGACATAAAATGATCTAAATATCAGTCGTCGCTCTATATCTCCAATAATATATCTTAGTAAGATGAGATTGAAATGATCCAAACATATAATGCAATCCAATGCTGATTGAGAGATGAAGAAATAAAGGCTCCTCAGAAGATGTGAGATGAAGATCATTCCTCCGCTGAGGAACAGTGAAAGTAAAGCTTCTGGAAACAGACGCTCCTCAAAAGATCCTGATGATCAGATTTGAGACAAAAAAATGATTGATGGAGAATCAAGTAAAGCCGAGCTGCTTCAATCCAGTAAGAGTTCATCTGGAAATATTAGGCTACTACAGTTATTCTGACGTTTACTTGATCAAAATCAGTCAAGATTTGACAGCAGAAAACACATGAAGCACCATATGAAGCTGGGCGTTTGTACAGTTACACTAAAAGAGCTTTTACTTGTGTGTTTAACAGCACGTTTCGAACATTTAAAGGCCTTCATCACATATGATACAGTAGGCTTTACAGGGTTAATAAACATCAGAAGGAAAGTTTTTGTGGAGAAAATGCATCCAGATCTCAGGCTGCTGATAACGAGGGCGTAACAATCCTTAATGCACGGAGAAGGCGTGTTATTAAACGAGAAGACGACACCCATCAGGCGTGTGACAGTTCTGGTTCAGTCTGTCAGCAGAGATCCGTATCTGAGCCCAGAGGTTAAGCTGTCAACACTGCTCTCTCTTTCCTCTGTATGTGTGTGTGTGTGTGAAGGAGAGAACCTGCCCGGCGAGATCAGGCTCCTCAGTGTCTCACGCTCTTCTCAGGGAATTCTAGCGAGCTCCGATTCTTATCAGATCCGGTCGGTCAGCCAGGATTCCCTTTCACTGCCAGAGCAAAGAGAGAAGGGTGAGCTGACGTGCCGACAGATCCCTTCCTTTCTATCTGTCCCGCGGTGTTTGATCCGCAGGAAGCACAGCAGCATTTTTCTGTCCTGTCGCTGAGGTTTTTAACATGTTGAGAGTTGCAGACCCGCGGCGGGACGCCATTAAGCGCTCGTTCCGGTGTTATTTGCACGACAAAAGGCTCTGGCAGCTTTTTTTATTTCTTGGTGAGGTACAAAGCAGCCCTGTTGGACTAATGGATCAGGGTTGTCAAAAACAGCCTGTAGTGAAGAAGGGAAAACATTCCTTTCAAGTGCACTTAGACCAACAGCTGTGATTTGGAAGCATTCCGAGAGAGTCGTTCACTTCCTGTGGAGTCAGAACACGTTTGAATCAGTGAATCATTTGATTTGTTTGAATCCGTTTGACTACATTTATCAATGCCTAGTGTACTTGACATTGACCACAAACCCTGTTTCTTAATTACAATGAAGGTAAAATGATCAGACATCCCAGTGGACAGTACCAGTTACACAAGGTTTGTTCTGGTGCACCAAATGATTCACTAAAACATGTAAATATGTCCTGATTCAGCTGTTAGGATCACTGATGCCAAATTAAGTTCTCAGTGAGCCATTTGTGCCATTGATCACTGCTGTTCGTTTTTGAAAGAAGTCTTTTCTGCTCACCAAGGCTGCAGTTATGTATCAAATATACAGTAAAAATTGTGAAATATTATTACAATTTAAAACAGCTGTTTTCTATGTGAATATCTGTTAAACTCTAATTTATTTCTGTGATCAAAGCTGAATTTTCAGCATCATTACTCCAGTCTTCAGTGTCACATGATCTTCAGAAATCATTCTAATATGCTGATTTGCTGCTCAAGAAACATTTCTGATTATTATCAATGTTGAAAACAATTGTGCTGCTTCATATTTCGGTAGAAACGGTGATGCATTTTATTTTTCAAGATTCTTTGATGAATAGAAAGTTCAGAAGAACAGCATTTACTTGAAATAGAAATCTTTTCTAACATTATAAATGTCTTTACTGTCACTTTTGATCAGTTTAATGCGTTCTTGATGAATAAAAGCATTAATTTCTTCTCAACCAGTTGCTGATTCGTTTTAGTGAATCAGTTCGTTTAGTTCCATTTTAAGGTAAGACAACTATTCCCTGAATCTGTTTTGTTGTTGTAGAGTAAATTAATCTTTTCAGTTATTTTGTTGTCACACTAATTGAGATTAATTCAAAATATTCATTCAAAAACAGAAATAAAGTGCTTAAAAATAAACTATACACTGTGTAACCTGATAAAATAAATAATGACAGCAGAAGAAGGACTATTGTTTGACTAACTAGCTGCTCATGGGAATAGTGATTAATTCCACTGTGATGTGTCGCTAAAGATTTGATCAACTTTTGCTTAGTAATTAAAACTATTTTAGGGCATTCTGAGGCTCATCTCAGACTGGAGGTGTTCAGCACAGAAAGTCAATATTTATAACTCCTACCCTAAATTAAGTAGGTCACGCTGAATATGAAATATGCGATGAGTTTTGACTGGAGTTGTGTGGTCTGAGTGTTGGGGGTTTGAGCAGTGCTAATCAGGACTAATTAAGCGATCACCTCACCACAGGAGGCAACGACCTCAAATCTATTATTCATAGCTCGCTCCCAAACCATCGCACGTGCGCCGAGCCGGTTTGGGAGACTCTGCCATGAAAGATTTCATTCTTTCACAAAACAAAGGAATGAGAATAATCGCAGCGCCAGGAATTCCAGCTGTGCTTTGAATCGGAGGATTATAGAGGTGTTTATCCTTCTGTGCGTTCATTTCCACTGCGGAGTTTCATGCTAGTTTTTTCAGTTTTCATATCTGTTTATCTAAAGTATTTTGAGTTTCTGAGATCTGAAATTTCACAAAAAAATATTTTGACATGTCTTGATTTAAGGCATTCACTGTGTAAGTCTATGAGACCAGACAAACATTAAAATACAGACTGTTTAAAGAGGACAGGCCCAAGACATGAACATTACGTGACAGTAGTGTGATAGAAACACTATGGAAGCCCATTTCCACCACTGAATAAAAATAAATAAATAAGAAAAAGGTAACTAAGGAAACTTTTTTTCTCGCAATTGTGAGTTTACATCTTTTTTTTCCTCAGATTTGACAGAGTTGTGAGATACTCGCAAGATACTCAGTCATAATTGTGAGAAAAACTCTTGCAAAACAACTTTATTTCTCGCAATTGTGACTTTTTTCCTCGCAATTTCGAGTTTATATCACAATTCTGAGAAAAAAAAAGTCAACTCGCAATTGTGAGCAAAAAAGTCAGAATTGTGAGATAAAACGTTGCAGTTACTTTTTTTATTAGGTGGCTGAAACAGTAAAAAAAAAGGCAGAATTGCAAGTTTATATCTCGGAAATCTGTCTTAACATGCTATTGCATGCTATAAAGTCCAATTCTGAGGAAAAAAGTCTATTTTCTTACAATTGCAGGTTTATATCTTGCAATTCTGACTTCATAACTTACAATTACTTGCAATTCTGACATCAGAAACGTCTGAATTGCGAGATGTAAATGTCAGAATTGTACAGTAAAAATCAAAATTACCTTCTTTAATTTTATTAAGTGGTGGAAACAAGCTTCCATAAATCATTTACTGACAGTATCTGTGTATTATCCAATATTTCAATTAATCCAATAATCCAATATAATCCAATATTTAACTCAATTTCATGACCACACAAAAGCAGTAAACACAGTAACTTTGACACGATACATTAAAGAATACCAGAACAAGACTGTTTACATGGATTTAAAATATCTACTCTCAAATAATAATAAAAAAATCTGTCATCTGTCAAGTGGGGTCAGTAAAATAAACTTGTTTTAAAACTCTTTAAACTTGTTTTATTTTTCTGACCTCATTGGCAGATAGTTTTTCTTATATGAAACATAAACTCACTTAATTTTGATACAATTTTCTAAAAACAAGACTTTATATCTTATGTCATTTTGCTTGGTTTAAGAATGTTTAGATATTTACTGGAAAACAAGTAAATATACACCGCACACACATATATATGTAAACACAGACACAAAGTTTTATTTTGGATGCGATTAATCATTTGACAGCCCTAGAAAATATATTTTAAAAATATAAATATATATAAAAAACATTTAAAACTATATTTTGCCCACCATTTTCTCACGAAAATGACATTAGTAACTCATAACCACCACAAGACAAGGAGTTTTACACTGAAAAAGGATAAACTGGACAAAAGATTTAATGCAAGATTCACATTTCTGCGTTTAAAACCTTTTCTGGATCAAATTAATTGGTGTTTTCACACAGAAATTTCTAGTACATAGATGCAAACTCCTCACCTTTTGGTGAAAACTCACCTTTTTGAGATCAAAATAGGTCACCTATGAGATTTGTGTAGATCCAATGAGAAAGTGTTTTTGGTGGTGGTGGGGGAGGGGATCTTTTTACAGTACCATTAGTACCAATTCATATCTGTACCCACTTGTAGTCAACCACTTTTAAACGCTCCTGTGTGTTTTTTGCGTGCATGCTCTGGTCTCGAATGACAAAAACACAAGTTTATATTAGTGCTGTCAATCGATTAAAAAAAATTAACTAATTGCACATTTTTCTAAAATTAATCGCGATTAATCGCGATTAATTCCACTTAACATTAAAGTTTTTAAATATACTTTTATATTGCAATAATTTCGCATTCAATCTTCAAATGTACAATGTACAAACAACATAAAGACAGTATATTTTTAATATTTCTTTAATGGCATCTTTTTTATGAATGAAGGTCAGCATCACTGATATCAATACTACTGATGCCTCTATAAAATAGTTTTTTCCCCTGAATATTTAACCATTGACTGTAGCCAGTCAGCATTACAGTATAATTTAGATCTATAAATTTTAACATTTATTAGACTTAACTTCTAATTTAAGTGAACTTAAAACAATCATCACATGAACCTATTATAATAAATTACATATTTAGCTACTTGTGCCCTTCAGCAGAAATATACAGAAAATGAATACTTACCAAACACTAAACTCTAAATTAAATATAGATGAACCCCTTAAAGCTATAAAAGTTATTGATTTCCTCTTTTTTTCTTTGGTTCTTGGATTAATAGGCATCATAGCAGCTGGTTATTAGCTTATTTGCCTGCTATAGCTTTAAAAGCTGCTGCTGCTGAACGTGACGAGGATCTGACATGCGTCTTATTTTCTCACAAATCTCTTTACCTTTTCTGACCCACTTCAAGTCTTAAAAGTCTCTACTAATGAGCGGACGAGTTGAATCGGGTGTTTTAGATGAGGGAGACAGTGCTGGGGTGCCTCAGGACAGTTTTTAAAACCATTTCAGAGACATGTTCTTAAATGTGACGCATATATAACACATTGCATGCATGCACGCAGTTTTAAGGCAGCTTTAATCGCCTTTTTGGTAACTTCATGCCTTAGCTGACGGCATAACTAGGACATTGCATGCAAGTAGTTTCTTTCGCTGTTTGATATGAAATGATCCAGGCTACAGAGCGCGCCGGCACCTTTGTGCGTGTAATTGAAGCGCGCGCGCTACGAGCACAGTATCTTTTCCGCGCTCGTTTGACTTGCGCCTGGCGCGGAGGCGAAGTTAGCACGCGTCTGAAACGTCTCCCATTTGATGTGGTCATAAAGACGCTCTGCATCTAAATAAACACAATCCTTTTCAAGAAAAAAGAGACAGAGGCAGCAGTTGCGAATGGGGTGGCCAAGCCTAGCCCCGCCCCTGCGTTAATTGCGTTAAATATTTTTAACGCGTTAATCAGAAAAAAATTAATCGCATGCGTTAACGCGCTAATTTTGACACCACTAGTTTATTTACGTGTTTTTGCAGCGTTGAGTGTTGTAGCCAATCACAGGCGTCTCTGTTGAAAGCAATGGCCAGTCAGAGGTGTTTTCTGTAGATTAATCAGAAGAATCCCCTATGAACTAATTTTTGTTTTTGTAAGTTTACAGAGTTCTACATGCTTATATAATCAGAGAGAGAAAAAACGCATACGCACGGTATAAATAAGAGATTGATTGTGTAGTTAGTCATTGATTCATCAATAGTTTTCGCATAAGCTCGGTCAGTTGCGCTATAAGAGCTTTGCTCTGTTTCTCTAGAATCTCTACATAATCCGTTGACAATTTGAAGAAAAGTTTTGTTTGTCTAAGAGGGTCCGAACATCCACGTATACTGTTTCAAGAGTGACAAACGTGAGCGTAAAAGATTACGCGCGTGAATCCGCTAAATTGTTCATTGCTATGATTGACAGTGATAACTGCCCTGGGTGGAACGATCTATCTGACAAACCCATGTCAAAAATAGACCTGTGCATTAAGTGATGCAGAGTAAATTCAGAGTAACAAAACTACAACAGCAACAAGTCTGTGCTGGCTGAATATATTTAGCAGCTTCTACAGTTAAATCACTCTTTTTCATGTGTCCTTTTTAAGGCAAAAAAAAAAAAGTTTTTAAATTAAAACTGAGCTGTTGAGTGATCCTCTGCTGCCATCTACTGGTTATAATGGAAATTTCATGTAATTGTCATTTCAAAAGTCTTTGTTTTCCACAAGGTTTTTTGGCATATTTTTTCATCATCTGCATGAATGAAAAGTGAATTTTTAAAGTGAATTTTACTGCACAATTGTAAAGTTAAAATTAATAAGGCTTTTAAATATAGTACAAGTGTTTAGTATAGTATAACCCATGATGAGTTTGCATCCCTGCTAGTAAATTTCACAATCGCAAAGAAATAGCAAGTAACGCATTGAATTAAATGTGAAATTTTGAAATAGAAAGACTGAAATAGTATTTTTATTTTTTATTTTTTGTAAAACACTCCAATTCAAAAAAATGATCTTTTACAGTGTAATAGACTTTTTTGTTAAAATTTTTGCTTTTAAAAAACGACAATAGAGCTGCAAATGTAATTATTTTCTATGGTAATCAACATTATGAACATGGAAAATTTCCTGAAGGAAGATCTTGAGCTGTAATTCATGGCAGATTGTATCTGAACGACATTAATCCTCAATGTTTTTACACTTGTATTGAAAATGATCAAATGTTGCAAACTTTATATACAGGTCTGTATTTATATGTGGGCTATCATTTGTTTATCCGTACCAACCTGAAAGCTGATAAAAGTCCTGAGTAAGCCATTGCATTGTACGATCAGTATTGACGCGATTGCTAACAGATGTGCGGTTACGTCTCAGGTTTTCTGTGGAGTGCTGGCTCTGATAAAGTGAGAGAAACCAGCTCTGAATGCATGTGTAATGCATGTGCATTCGCTGTGATCTGTTGCTTCAGCTGCATGTTTAAATTAATTCTGCTGTGCAACATTTTCTCTTCTTCATCCTTCAGCTTTCCTCCTCAGTGTTTTTTAGGCCCAAGAACACAGCATGCTAACTTAAACATGGTTACTTGACCGTGTTGTCAAATAAAAGACGGTTTCATTTAGAAATTAAGTTCACATGACTGTTTTACATTAACAGTGATGCATTTGGTTGAGTGAAGCACTGTTCTTGTATTCTAAACAATGTTTGACTAACAATTAACATTAATGTGCTCTAGATACATGGGTCACCCACACAAATATAGATTATTAGTAATATTATCGATTTAACTGCGTTGACACTATTAGATGAGCTGAATAATGAAGCTATTGTCTTCTGTAGAGCTACTTATAAATAGCTGATATATGTTTTGCAACATTGAGATTATCATTGAAATAAATTGAATCAACACTGAACTAAATTTTGAGCTGAATAATGACACTGTTGTCTAAAGTAGAGCTGCTTTACAGCTGAAATTGAAGTCGGTTTTATGTTATATAATGCATTTTACACTGTTAATGTACAACATTATATTTCCTGTTTATTATTGTGAAGCTGTATTGCATGAAGACTTCAGAATATAGTGCACACACTGCAAAAAAATGATTTTCTTACTCAGTATTTTTGTCTTGTTTTCCAGTACAAATATCTAAACATTCTTAAATCAAGATACATTTACTTAAGAAGCAAAATTACTCAAAATATAAAGTCTTCAGATATATATATATATATATATATATGGAAGTGGAGTCAGAAATATAAACTTGGTTTATTTTTCTGACCCCATTAGCAGATATTTTTTCTCATATGAAGCATAGACTCAATTTTGATGCAATTTTCTAAAAACAAGACTTTATATCTTATGTCATTTTGCTTTGTTTAACAATGTTTAGATATTTACTGGAAAACAAATAAATATACTTATACACCACACACACACATGTAAACACAAACTTTTATTTTGGATGCGATTAATCCTTTGACAGCCCTAGAAAATATATATTTTTTTAAATTTATTTTTTACCATGTATTTCAATCCAAGAAAATACGTTTACATATGTCACATTGTTTGTAACGTGTGAACATATAACATTTTTGAATAAAAATAAATAATGAATGAAGCCCAAATGTAAGCTTTACATTTTGAAATCTCTTTTTGTATATGAAGGTTGAAACTAAATATGTGACTCTGGAGCACAAAAACAGTCTTAAGTCGCTGGGGTATATTTGTAGCAATAGCCAACAATACATTGTATGGGTCAAAATTATAGATTTTTCTTTTATGCCAAAAATCATTAGGATATTAAGTAAAGATGATGTTCCATGAAGATATTTTGTAAATTTCCTACTGTAAATATATCAAAACTTCATTTTTGATTAGTAATATGCATTGCTAAGAACTTCATTTGAACAACTTTAAAGGAGATTTTCTCAATATTTAGATTTTTTTGCACCCTCAGATTCCAGATATTCAAATAATTGTATCTCAGCCAAATATTGTCCTATCCTAACAAACCATACATCAATGAAAGATTATTTATTCAGCTTTCAGATGAATCATAAATCTCAATTTCAAAAAATTGACCCTTAAGACTGGTTTTGTGGTCCAGGGTCACGTATATTAAAATTTCAAGAAACATATTTCATTGAGCCTTGCTGTTTACAACATATATTTTGCATATATTTAAAAATATTTCTTTGCCATATTGGTTCTTCTGGCACAAACATATTTTATTAGCAAAATATCTCACCACTTACTGGAAAAAAAAAATGTAGCTGGATTAGTGTAGGCATAGCGTTTAAGATGTATTAAAAAGCTCAAACGTTCTGCCTAACATCTCTTTTGTGTTCCACAGAAGGTCAAACAGGTTTTAAACGACATGAGGATGATCACTTTTTGGCTGAACTGTCCCTATAAGTGTCCTTAAGAGCATCAGGAGGAATAAAAAGGTTTGTATGTTCATCTGGATTAATATTTGCTGGTTATTCTAATGCATTTCCTCGTTCTGCGTCTCTATGTCGCTCTTTGTTTTTCTCGTCTTCTCTCTAACCTTGTTTGAAAGGTTAACTCAATCACAGAGCTGCTCTAAATGGAGATCGTCATGTGGTGCTCATGAGGTTCAATGTGTGGATGTTTTTAGCTTCACTGGAGGTTCAAAAGTTCAACCTGCTCATGAAAGCATGCACAAAGACCTTTTATGTCTAATACTCTGAACCATGAATGTTACTGCGATCCAGCGCTGGATGATGTATTTTTGACAGTATATTGCTGATGTAAAATTAAGCAACATTGTGATGATTTTAATGCACTTTTAAGTTCAGAAGCAAAAACAGAATTAAAGATGCATTTCATTGATTTGGTCAAAAGTTCAGAGTTGCATCAGTGAATATAAAGGGTTCGTTCTGACGTGAGGGAATGCAGTCTGGTAACAGCGTCTGTAATGCAAAGGGCTGGAAATAGTACCAGGATTGTGATGCTTGTCATCTGAGATATTTGTGCTAATCTTTCTGACCTCGGACCAGCAGAGAAGGTGAAGATATCTGATCAGAAATGAGCTGAAGGACAGACTTCACCTTCCTGAGGGTAAAGTGTCAGTCAGAATGTACTTATTGCATGACTTTAAGCAAAAGTTCAGCAGAAAATGAGATTTCTGTCTTCATTTAATCACCCTCGTGTCATTTCAAACATGTATGAGTTTCTTTCATCTGTGAAACGAACACAAAAACAACATTTTTGAGAATATTTGACCTGATTTATAGTGTTGTGTTGGAAAATCAGTTAAAAGCACCAGACGTTATATTTTCAAGTCATGAACAGACCCAGATATCAATATTAATTGATAACCTTGCAAACTCTCAACATTGCAAAAGTACACATTTTTGTCTTGTTTCTAGTTCAAACATCTAAACATTTTTAAATCAAGGTACATTTACTTGACATGCAAAATGAAATAAGAAATTAAGTCTTGTTGTCTGAGAAATGCATCAAAATTAAGTGAGTTTTTGCTTAAAACAAGAAAAATATCTGCCAGTCTTGTTTTCACTCAGTAGTTGTTCTTGTTTTGAGCAAAAACTCACTTAATTTTGGTGCATTTTTCAGAAAACAAGACAACAGAAAACTTAAGTAATTTTGCTTTCAAATAAATGTAAGAATGTTAAGATATTTGTACTGGAAAACAAGACAAAAATACTGAGGAAGAACATATTTTTTACACTAAAATCTTATTTCTGATTAAATATTTAAAAAAAAACTGGGTTTCTATGGGTCTTAAAATTGTCCTAAAAAGTTTTAAATCTCCTTTAGACAATTCAAGACCTTAAAAGGTCTTAAGTTGGAGCAGAAATTTTTCTTAAAATCATAAAGTCATGGCATAAAATGTTGGATGCATTGCAAAAAATGAATATCTTCCACAGTATTTTTGTTTTTCCAATATCTAAACATCCTTAAATCAACATACATTCACTTGAGATGCAAATGTAAAATGAAGTCTTGAAAAATGTAACAATATTAAATTGGTTCATGCTTAAAATAGCTGTCAGTGGGGAATGAAAACTTGTTTTCCATTTAATTTAATTATATTTTTCTCCCTCCATTACCAGATGTTTGTTCTTGTTTTAATCATGAACTCATAGACAAAAATACTGAGGAAGAACAGCACTTTTTTTGCAGTGTGATCAGAAGCTACAGTAAAAGTTGTTTTCATATTTTAGTGGTTGGAAGCAGAGCTATTCGAGCCTTATTTTGTAAAATGGATTAAAAACTAATGGAGATTTGTTGAAAGTTGTATTTTCAGTGTGCTTCCGTCAGTGTATTGCTTCAATTTCCTTTACTTGGTCTTAAAAAGTCTTACATTTACCTTAAACATACTGAAACTCAGAAAAAGCCCTTATTTACTCTTTTTCAGTGTATTCTGCATATATATACCGTATGGAGTATCACTCACTATAGGGGAGAGCGGGGCGAAATGTAACACTTTTTGACTTTCTCAGTTTGTGTAAATTCACATGGGATTCAGAATAGAATTTTTAACCACATTAATTTCACACTTGTCTTGTACAAATATGTCACTTTGTTTCATAATTACAGTGTATACATTTTTCTCTATTTACCCTCAAAAAATGTGACATGAAATGTGAAATGTGACAACATGCCCCGTAGGTGGGGTACATTGTAACATCTGAGGGGCATGTTGTAACATGAACATATGACAGCTTAAAATGTTATCTGATCTCATGAAAAAAAATATACAAGACAAACTAAAATATTTTGTCAGTAAAATAAAATACTTTTTTTTTCAAATAAAATAATGTTTTTTTTTAAGAATTAAATATAATCTGATTTTGGAGTTTCACAATGAACACATTGCAACCATGCTTGGGACGGCCCAAATAAACCAGCCAAAATGCTTTACATGTCTTGAAATAATCATTTCTGAACATTAAACATTGACTGTCTGTCTTTATTCACCTGTTTCTCATTGTTTCTTATTAAAATTCTTTAAAGTAAATAGTGTAAATTACATCACTAATGTCATAGAATAGCATAGTTTAATAATGGTGGGACACTTTTGTAACGCAGTGTTACAACGTTCCCCATCTGTGCAACTGGAATTTAAAACTGGTTAGTGTTTTCTGCCAGTTATTGAAGCATTAAAGGGATAGTTCACCCAAAAATGAAAATGTGATGTTTATCTGCTTACCCCCAGGGCATCCAAGATGTAGGTGACTTTGTTTCTTCAGTAGAACACAAATGAAGATTTCAAACCAAGTCCAAACCACACCAGAAACAACATCATATGCACACCCGGAACAATGGATGGCAGTGCATGTGGAAAAGTTAGTCTGCTTTCACACTTGATTCCATTGCTGATCTGAATCTGGATTCAATCCCACTCTCTTTTCTTGTTTCCACGGGTATCTTTTCACTTTTTGGTCTGATCGGCTTTGTTTGCATCATCAGCGCAAGTAAGAAATGTTTTGATTTTCCACCAAAAGTTTCTATGCACAGAAATGCACTGGTTTTTATTGCTATTTAAAGTCGTTTGATTTATCAAGCACCTAATTTCACATATTTATGGTAGTCCTTAAATATATAAATATAATATTTGTTAGAAAACAGCGGCTTCAGGTTTGATATCTGACTGTATACATAATTTATGTTTATATAATTTATTAATTTTAAAGTCCAATCCCTCATGCTAAATCTCTTTTAGGTTTAATTACTACAAACTAAACAGATCTTTAGGGTATGCACTGATGATTATAAAATAGTTTAGTAATTTAGAGGATGAATTAGTTGATTTTGACTATACAAACCTGTAAATGTCTTTAATTTTTTATTATGAGTTTAATTTGACTTTTAAATGAAATGCTATTAGTGTTATGTTAGTATCATTAAGATACTATTACAGTTTTTGTTAATATTTAGAATTAGATTTTATTTTTTATATTTTCTGCTTTCATAATAATTTTAGTTCAAATTCTGCTGTGTTTTTGTTGTTTTTATTATTTTTATTTCAGTTTAATTTTAGTTAAGTATATCAAGTTAAACTAAATGAAAATGAGAAACGTTGCATTGGAAACTTGCTTTTTTTCTCTTTTTTTAACATTTATTTTAGTTTTAGTTAACTGTAATAACCCTGTATATATATTTATATCTAACTGCAGTTATTTTGATTAGGTTAAAAATGACTAAAAATGCAGCTAACCAACACAATAAAACACAATAAAAACATGATAACATAATAAAAAAACACGATTTTTGAAAATTTAAAAAAACTGACTTATGTGTTTTTGCAAATAAACTCTTCATATATATATGATTTACTAATGCACCAAGAAAAATAAACATAGTTTAACAAATATTTTCCTTTTGTTTCAAGCATAAACATAACAAATAATACTTTTTAAAAAATATTTTAATACATATTTAATAAATAAGTGTATTGATGTAATATCAAGATACACTATACAAGATGTAATATCTTGTGTCGTATAGATGGCCCGTGTTTCAGGAGGTAGGGGTTTGCATGGGGTTTCAGAGGGGGGCAGGGTGGTTAGAGTTCAGGGCTCTCACAGCCTGGGGGAAAAAGCTGTTGAGC
>JAFVLL020033117.1:0-17603 GCA_021397915.2 Tor tambroides
TGTGAATGAGGGAGAAGAGCAAAGAGATGTTCTGTGTTTCTCACATGCTGTTTTCCTCCTCAGCGTGACAGTAAACTCTGAGCGTCTTGATGCAACAGAACACTTTCTGGACTGGTATTTATTCATTTATACTCTTCCTGTTCTTTCGAAACGCCTCTCTGTTCGCCCCACACTCTCACTCTTCTCCCATCAGCCTTTTCGACATGTGCATTTCCTCCTCGGTTCTCTGTGCTGCTCCCCGCTCTGTTCTCCAGACCGCTGGGTGGGATGGGACGGGTTTGTCACTCCTCGTCTCTTCTTCTCTCTTCATCCTGCTACTCATCACCTGCTGTTCTCCTCTTATCTCCTTTACTTTCTCTCTTTCACATGCTTTGCTCCAAGGGTTGGGCGCCTGTGATGTGTTCACTCCCAGAATTATTATAGTTATCTTCTTTCTGTGTGTGTGTTCTGTGAGTGAGTTTGACCCAAGCGGTGCAATCATCCTCTTTAACAAACGGTAGCTGGTAACTTGTAGATGGGCATTTTCAGCCTGCGGTAGCTGCAGCAACCTCACTTTTCCCTCTTGGTGCTTACTAATCTCAGATCTACTGTAAATGTCTCTCTCTCTGTCTCCCTCTCTTTTCTGCAGTAAGGAGCAACAGAAGAACCACAAAGGTTGTAAGTCGGTATGGGAGCAGCGCACTATTGAGTTGAGACGGCAGACCCTGATGAACAGCAGAGAGGCTCTTTACAATGAGTTGGACCCTGAAGATCACTGGAAGGTGAGAAGAAATGATGGAGAAATTCATTCATTCATTCATTCATTCATTCATTCATTCATTCATTCAAAAAAAAAATTATTGCATTGGTCAATATAGCATATTTAATTGTACTTTTCCACTAATTTTACATTTAGGTATACCTTTGCCATCTTCTAATGTTTGCATAAAGTGAATGTTTAAAAACACTAATAATTTAATTACACTAATTGCAACATCTCAAATCTCAAAATGAATATCCATTATTATTTTGAATATTTAGAATGTTGTGATTCCTAAATTCACTTTATGATTGGTTTCATTTAAAATGTATTCAGACAAAATAATATCATATTTTAATATCAGCCATTTATTGGTTATTGAGCATAACATTAAAATAATTAGAAGCTTATCTTATCAACATGAATATTGATATTGGTGTTTTTAATGTGTTTAATAATATACACTATATTGCCAAAAGTATTGGGACACCCCCTTCTAATGAACATGTTTGACTACTTTAGTAATTTCCATGAGTACAAATCTTAATGTTAAAGCATATAATGATATTCTAGGGAATTGTGTGCTTCTAATATTATTGAAATATTATTGACTGGTCTGCGGAAAACCAAGTCCTAATCCCAGTTTAACACCTCTGGTGTGACTGTAAATGCAGACCTTGAGCCAAAAACTCATCACCAAATACCATTGACTTGTACATATGGCTACAGTCATTTTAGACACTTCCAAAACTGTTGCAACAGAGATGGAAATGCAATTTTGAAATGCATAAATTATGTTTCCATCGTTGTTGCCCCAGTTTTGGAAGTGTCTTTTCCTGTTCTAAAGAAGGGGGTGTCCCAATACTTTTTTTAAATATTGTGTATGTACAAGTCATTGGTGTTTGGTGATGAGTTTTTGGCTCAAGGTCTGCATTTAAAGTCACACCAGAGGTGTTCAACTGGGATTAGGACTTGGCTTTATGCAGACCAGTCAAGTTCTTCTACACTGACTGAATCAATAATTTCTTTTTGAACCTTGCCTTATACACAGAGGCATTGTCATGTTAGAATAGAACAGGGTCCTGTCCAAACTGTTGCTATAAAATTAGAAGCACACAATTCCCTAGAATATCATTATATGCTTTAACATTAAGATTTTTACTCATGAAAATTACTTTAGTCAAACCTGTTCATTAGAAGGGGGTGTCCCAATACTTTTGGCAATATAGTGTACATAGTGACACCAGTTTACTGGTTCACCACAAAAATATTGTGGGTTTTTTTATTCATTATTTTATTCATTTTTAAAATTATTTCTGCCTTATTTTCCATTATCTAAACATCCTTTAAGAAAGATAAGTCTACTGAATAAATCTTTTAAACAATCTGCAAGCAAAAGTATTATGATATTAATATATATATTATTTTAACATAAATAGAATGTATATAAGTAAATAAATATTAAGGTTAGTTTTCCCAGAAATAAAAATTATTATCATTTTCTTGCCTGTCAGTTGTTTTAAACCTGTATGCCTCTAGGTCTCATACTCCCGTCACATTCGTCCCGATATGAAGACACATCTGGACCGGCCGTTGGTCGTGGACCCTCAGGAGAACCGCAATAACAATACCAACAAAACTCGTCCTGGTGACGGCCAGCCCCAGCGCACTCATCAGCTCCTGCACAAACAGCCCAACTTCAATGAGGGAGAGAGTGGAGGAGGAGGTGGAGGGTCTGGGCCCTGGAAAGCATTGGAAAGGGGGGACTCCACAGGATCTCGTCGAAGTCTTTTAGGCTCCGAGAACCATGGGGAGGGTAGAGAGTCTCACCGCAGACATCAGCATGGTGAGCGCTGCAGTCAGGCCCGCCAACGTCGTAAAGCCACAGAGGATGAGGGAGAGGGCGGAGGGAGGAGACACAGGAGTAAAGGCAGGGAAAGAGGACCTGAGTGTGAGCGTGCAGATGGAGGAGAGCGGAAACACAGACATCATCGCCATGAGGGCGAAGGAAGAAAAGAAAGAGGGGCGCGACACCGTACCAGGAAGTGAGTGTAGTTGAAATCAGTATTAATATTATTATTATTATTTTAATTTTTATGCTATGCGCTTGATGGATGCATTGCATTGGGATATTTTTGGCAGTGCCTTGACACACATTATTAAAAATACAGTGTACAAGTTACAAGAAGTTCAGCTTTTAAAAACTGGTCTCTAGACCTTACATTCTTTTTCATTCCCTGCATCTCATGCTTTTTAAATGCTAGAACACTTTCTGTGTCAATGGCCTCTTATTCAGTAACCGTGAGCAAACCAGGTGGCAAACAAGCCTCCTTTCTGTATTAAATGCATTCATTAAAGGTTGCTAATTATTGTTACTTTTAAGTACATTTGTAATCAAATATGTCTGAATATAAATGTTTATTTATTTCGTCAATTTTACAAGTGATTTAGTTATTTATTTACTGCTCGAATATTTGAGGTCAGTAATATTTTTTTTATGAAATTAATACATTTATTCAGCAACAGTACATTAAAAAGTGACAGTAAAGACTTTGACATTGTTACAAGAAATATGTATTTCACATAAATGCTGTTCTTTTGAACTTTCTATTCATCAAAGAATCCTAAAAAAGGAATCACAGCTTCCACAAAAATATTAAGCAGCACAACTGTTTTCAACTTTGATAATAAGAAATATTTCTTGAGTGGCAAATCAACATATGTGACCATGGACCACAAAACCAGTCATAAGGGTCATTTTTTTTGAAATTGAGATTTATACATCATTTGAAAGCTGAATAAATAAGCTTTCCATTGATGTTAGGATAGGACAATACTTGGCCAAGATACAACTATTTGAACATCTGGAATCTGAGGGTGCAAAGAAATCAAAATATTGAGAAAATCACATTTAAAGTTGTCCAAATGAAGTTCTTAGCAATGCATATTACTAATCAAAAATTAACTTTTGATATATTTTCAGTAGGAAATTTACAAAATATCTTCATGGAACATGATCTTTACTTAATATCCTAATGATTTTTGGCATAAAAGAAAAATCGATAATTTTGACCCATACAATGTATTCTTGGCTATTGCTACAAATATACCTGTGCTACTTATGACTGCTTTTGTGGTCCAGGGTTACATATTAGAATGTTTTCTGAAGGATCATTTGACACTGAAGATGATGGTGAATGATGGTGAAAATTCAGCTTTGCCAACGCATAAAAAATAAAATTGTAAAAAAAAAAAAAAAAAAAATTATATATATATAAATATATAGAATATTACTATTTTTAAAGGGTACACATTTTTGTTCACAATATACAAAACATGAAAAAAATCTTACCAACCCCAAACTTTTGAATGGTATGGTAGTGTACTACATATTTTTAAGTGGCACACTATAGAGCATCCCTAATGGTTCCTAATAAGCATGTTTTAAACTTTTAATCTTGCTGTCTTCTTTCTCCAGGGATGGTCATGGATGTGGTCCCACTCTCTCCACCACTCGTCCCATTCAAAAGACCCTGTCCAGGCAGGACAGTCAGTACAGTGAGGACCTGGACAATGCCATGAACAACAAACTTGCCACCCAGCCACCTAGTAACTCCACCCCTCATGATAGTCTGCTCAATCTGGCCAACAGTGCCCACACTGCCAGCCTGGCACATACTGGCACCGAGAGCAGCCTCATTCTCACCAACCCTTCCTCTACCACTGCTAATGTTACCAGCACTGGTCACCTGGGCATGAGCCCTGATTACACTGCAGTGGACATTCCCCCGATGTTCCCCTCCAGTAACGCCATCCTACAAGGTGAGAGAAAGAGCCGAAAGAGGGTAACTGAACTTTTTTATTCATTAAATGATCTGTCTTACTATGTTGTTTCCATTCCACACGTCTCCTCAGTCAATAAGAATGCAAACACCGAGCCCCTGCCCAAGAAGGAGGACACAAAGGGTGACGATGATGATGATGAGAAAGATGATGGGGGGCCTAAACCAATGCCACCCTACACTTCAATGTTCATTCTGACTACCACCAACCCGTGAGTGCAGTCATCTCTGTGAAACTGCCAGTCCTGGCCTTGTGACTGGACATTCCTTTCAGTTGGTCAACATTAAAATTGCATTTTTAATACATTGATAATAGTGCACATTAACCAACTACTACTACTAATATCTGTTGTATAATATCAAGTTTTCAAAGTCCAATCAATTCCAATGGATAAAATCAAGTCCTGCCCTACTTATTTCCTGTCTCCTGTTTAATTTGGAAATTTCTCCAATTGTTGAAGTAAAACAGGGTGCAAACACTCTTTCATGTTGACATTAAACACCTCTTTTTGTATTAAATTAAATGAGCTTTCTTTCAAAAGAAGTTGTTGTTTTTGTTACTAACAGGTCTTTTTTATGAACTTCCATTTTAGATTTCGGAGATTGTGCCACTATATCGTCACGCTGAGATATTTTGAGATGTGCATTCTGCTGGTCATTGCAATGAGTAGTATTGCCCTGGCCGCTGAAGACCCTGTATGGCCTGAGTCCCCCCGCAACAATGTGAGACAGTTACACATCTCAGCATCCTCTCTTTATATCTCTGTGGTTCAGTCCATTTTTGTCTACTGAACTACAGTAGTCAGCATTTGAAGTGGATCAAAAAAGTTCATCAAAGTTGTCCTAAAACAAGAACGGACAACTTTGATGAAAGGTTTTAATCCACTTCAAATGTTGACTGCTGTAGTAACTATTTCATCTATTCAACTATTTCATCTATTCATTAATGCTTCTAATCATTTCCTAATTTACTAGTTCATTCCTTCATCATTTGCATTTATTTATTTATCTTTCATTTTTTATATTCATCTTGTCATATTCATTTGTCACAAAGGGCTTAATTTTATTGCCAACACTGTGTCCCTCTTTTGTGCTTGCAGGTCCTGCGGTACTTTGACTATGTGTTCACGGGTGTGTTCACCTTTGAGATGCTCATCAAGGTACATATTTCACTCTTCAACACATTATACCTATGTATATTGCACTTAAAGAGTTGTTTGTTGGTCTCCATGTGGTGTCATGCAAAAAAACTTTGGAAACTCTGGAAATCTCTGGGAATTTTGTGATTCCTGGAAATATCATAAAATTAATTACAATATAATGTCTGGGATCCATGATTGTAATTTTTTTCCCAAATTAATGCTTTCTATTTAGTAAAAAAACTGCAGCACAACTGTTTTAACATTGGTAATAATAAATGTTTCTTGAACAGCAAATCATGTGACACTGAAGACTGAAGTAATGGCTACTGAAAATTCAGCTTTGCCATCACAAGAATATTTCACAATATTACTGTTTTACTGTATTTTTGATCAAATAAATGTTGCTTTGGTGAGAATAAGAGACTTCGGTCCCACTTTATATTAGGTGGCCTTAACTGCTATGTACTTACTTTTAAAGGGTTACTCCACCCCAAAATGAAAATTTTGTCATTAATCACTTACCCCCATGTCGTTCCAAACCCGTAAAAGCTTAGTTCGTCTTCGGAACACAATTTAAGATATTTTGGATGAAAACCGGGAGGCTTGTGACTGTACCATTGACTCCCTAGTAATCAACACTGTCAAGGCTCAGAAAAGTATGAAATACATCGTCAAAATAGTCCATCTGCCATCAGTGGTTCAACCATAATTTTACGAAGCTACGAGAATACTTTTTGTTCGCAAAGAAAACAAAAATAACGACTTTATTCAACAATTCGCCTCCTCAGCGTCTCCTCTGCGTCAGCGTAGCGCCATTTTGGAGAGTATCCGCTGGACGCAAAATGCTTACGCTCTTCTGTGTCAGCCGCACCACAAGGGTATGCTGTTTTCGTTCAAATCAAAGCGTAAATATGCGTAGAAGACGCATCCGTGTTTTGCGGCTGACATGAGGGTGAGTAATTAATGACACAAAATTAATGACACAATGATGCAATTTTCGTTTTTGGGTGAACTAACCCTTTAAAGGGTTACTCCACCCCAAAATGAAAATTTTGTCATTAATACTCACCCTCATGTCTTTCTAAACCCGCAAGACCTTCGTTCATCTTCGGAACACAAATTAAGATATTTTTTATTAAATCTGAGAGCTCTCTGACCCTCCATAGACAGCAACGCAACTGTAATATTCCCAGGTCCAGAAATGTAGTAAGGACATTGGCAAAACAGTCCATGTGACATCAGTGACTCAACTTCAGTTTTGCGACGCTATGAAAATGCTTTTTTTTGCACAAGGAAAACAAAAATAACACAATTAACTCAACAATTCTTCTCCCCCGAGTTACGTCTTCCGCCATTTTGGAGAGTTCCCTAAGTACGTAATCAACGTAATCAGCGTCGTTTACGTTCGGGGGAAAGCGTGCGTATGAACGTAATCTGCGTAATCAGCATTGTTTACGATTTGGGGAAAGCGTATGTATGCATTGTGATACTCTTTAAAATAGCGGAAGACATAACTCGGGGGAGAAGAATCGTTGAGTAAATTATGTTATTTTTGTTTTCTTTGTGCAAAAAAACGTATTCTCATAGCGTTGTGCCACTGATGTCACATGGAACATTTCCATTGCGTTGCTGTCTATGGAGGTTCAGATAGCTCTCCGATTTCATCAAAAATATCTTAATTTGTGTTCCGAAGATGAACGAAGGTCTTACGGGTTTGGAAAGACATGAGGGTGAGTAATTAATGACAGACTTTTCATAATTTGATACAATGTACATATTGTGTACATACATGTTTTTACATTGTACTTATAATTTAAAAAATACCTGCATGTAATTACATCTGTAATTAATTACATTTATAATTACACTGACTGTTGTGTATTGCTTACACCTTAACGCACCCTTAAACTTACCCATACCACCAAACCTGCAGAAGTGTTTTGCAATACAATATGAACACAATAAATACATCACACTTATTTTTTGATGAAGTACATAGTAGTTAAAGTGGGATCGAGACTTATTTAAAATCTTACTGACCACAAACATATGAACAGCAGTAAACATTTTCTCTCTCTGTTTCAGATGGTAGACTTAGGTCTTGTCCTGCATCAAGGCTCATATTTCCGTGACCTATGGAACATCCTGGACTTTATTGTGGTTAGTGGTGCCCTGGTGGCGTTCGCCTTCACGTAAGTGTCATCAAGGCCCCAGCTCTCATGCCTCACTCCTCTCTCCTCTCCTGCTTGCTGCCTCTCCTCGTCCTTTCCCGTCTTGCTCCCTACAGGTCAAACGCCTGTGCAGTCGGCACAGCTCTCTGCCACCCTGGAGCGCCAGCCTGCTACCCACACAACCCAGCTCTCTCTCTCTCTCTCTCTCTCTCTCTCTCTCTTCCTTTTCTCTCTCACCATTTCTCTGCCATTCTCTCCTTCCCCAACTCACTTCTGTGCGTTTGGCATATCTTGACCCTGCCTTTTCCTCTCCTTAACCCTCCCCACATTAAGCCCCAGTTCTCCTTTTGGTAGTTTCTCACCAAATATCCCCACCCTGCCCCATCATGCACAATGTTTTGCCCAGTGCCTGCCCAGTGGGTGTGCTTGGGCCCATTTCCATGAGGGTGATGACCCTACCTGGGCACCTTTAACCCTTTAGTGCCCAGGACTCTTTGGAGCATCCAGCCACACTCACCTCAGGTATTTCTACACTCCACTTTTCACATACCTGGAACCAAACACGAGGAAAACTGACAATAAGAAGAAAGAAACGAGAGAGTAAGGGGAAAATATTTAAGAGACCATAAGCTACAATTTGTACCGATCTATTTATAATTAGTTAAAACTAGTTTTTTCCTGAACATTTCTTGCCATTAAGTAGATTTAAACAGGCTTGTGTTCCTGTATATTTAGGATTTATGTAAATGACCCGTCTTATGATTGACTGACCTCTTTGCATGTGAAATGAGTTATACTGCTTATTTGTGTGATGAGGGTTTACAGTTGGGCTTAAACTGATAAGATCAGATTGAAATGATCGAGATTCTTGTTAAACAGCTGTAAATAAAGGCAGGAACAAAAAAGAAGGGATTTATGATTGGCGGTCAGGATAACTGGCAAGAGGAATCGAGGAAAATAGCTGTTCCAGGTCGTGTATCTGATCACAGTGGAAACATACACCCCAGCTACTGGACTGAGAGAGTTGCTAAAATGAGGGAGAGGTCAGAAAGGTGCATCTGTTAATATGAAACTGGAAAAAAAATGCATGTGAAAGGCTCTTTTCCAGACTTAGTAAAGAGCATGAGAACAGATTCTGGGAATCCAGTCAACGTGAATGAAAGCATGAATGGAAGAAATATGAACCCAGATCAATTTTTTTCTTCCTGAAATACCAGAATCTGAATGCTTTGAAATAGTAATATTATATGGTTCTGTCTATGTGTTTGTGTGCATCCTCCTCAGTCCCTGAATAACTGTAAATGTGATTGCACTCCTTTTCTTTTCCACAGAAAAAGTTTATACTGTGTTTAATGCAGTTCTAGACTAGGTGGACATACACACAACACATGATATGTACCATGCATACAAAATGTGAATGGCTGTCAGATAGAAGAATTTATATTAATAAAGACCTGTTCACACAAGTCTGACACGATTAAATGTGAAAGTGTAAAATACCTACAAATAATTTGTTGTTCATGCAGAATCTGATGCTGAAATTCCCATGCTCATTCAATGTATTTTTTGGCATCTGAACACTAAAAACCGAAGTACAATATTTCAGACTTTGTGTGAAGTAGTTTATAGAGATGTATTATTTTGTTTATGCCACATATTAAGACCTGATGTGGCTATAGTTTTATATATATTTTTTTCTAGAACTCAAATTTGAGTCATAAGGCATAAAACAGTAGAAAAAATATAAGTAACATTGTTTGAGGGGACAAACAGAGCTTGCAAACTGCATTGATTATCTTTCCCAGCGTGACTTTCTTAAAGAAACCACCTTGAATCCTTGAGCATTGTTTTTCCCTTACCACCAATCCCTTCTGACCCCACTTTCATTTGCACCCACATCTTTAGTTCCTGCATGTAGTTTCTTATTAGATGATTCATAAAGAGGCATTTGGATGTGCCTGCCTGTCCCAAAAAACACCTTACTCTTTCCTATCATGGCTAGATTCTCCAGGTTTCCTTTCTCTCCCTCCCTCCTTCTCTCTGCACACAGCAATAGTGCGCTCAGAACGGCAGGCGCTCTGGGGTGACTGGCGCTCCCTGGCTGTGAGCGTGGGAACAGTTCCCATATCTCTACTGTCTCTCACAGAGTCTGTTTTTAACCTTTTACTCAATTTCAGGGAGTCACTCATCTGTGTGTATGTATCTGTGCATGTTTATTTAGTATTTTGTGTACAGAGTCCAAAATTAGCACTTGCAGAGTGTCAAATGCAAGTAAAAAGAGGCTTTGTCTTGTGAGTGAATGTGAAAATTTAATTTCTTGACCATCACAGAAAATAGAGATAAATATTACTGAAGAGATTTTATTTTATTTTATTTTATTTTATTGTTTTATTTTATTTTATTTTTAATTATTATTATATTTTATTTTAAATATGTCTATGAATTTAACTTCTGGAGTTATAAAACTGAAATCGAACAAAAAATGCCAAGTCACCAAAACAACAGTAACAAAGTCACAATCTTTCCTTCTTTCAGTGGCAATTTTAATCATTAAAAAAAGGACAAATACACAATGTTTCTTGGTAAATAATGTGAAATACCACATTTTGACTGGGAATAAAAGTCTATATTTATGATCAGTAAGTTCCTTTCAATTTGCCAGCCAAGACAGATGTAGCATAAAGTTAATTTTGGACTCTGCTTGTATATGCATTTTTGTATTTGTATTTAAATTGTTTTAAGTGTTCACACTAGATTAGGTGTCCACATATAAACCAAACTAGGAGCTCTGCCATTATTTTGTGATTGTATTCTCTGTCTCATGTTGATATTTTTCCAAAAAACCCCATTCTTTCCCTGTGCCTTTTCTCTGTCTCTGTGTGTGTTTTGTGTCTTTGTATGTGTCTCTGGCTCTGGCTCTGTCTGTCTCTGTCTTCCTGTCTCTGATCATCTCTCAACACCTACAGCGGAGGAGGCGGTGGGGAAGGAGAGGGGTAATGTCTCTTTCTTTCTCCCTTTCCCCTCTGTTTGCTCTTATTGCCTGTCCTTCTCATCACACGCCTGTCCTCTCCTTCTATAGACTGATCTGTCTGTCTGATTGTCCGTCCAAACGTCCCTCACACATAAGACACAAGCCAAGGGCGAGGTCATGTCATTTTTTAGCCAGCTGCAGTAACTCAATCTTACAGCTAATCAACTCTTGGTACATTCTACAGTATGTGGACACCTAAATGTGTTAACATACGTGTTTGTGTCTATGTGTATGTGTGTGTCTCTTTGTTTCTGTGTTGGGCCTTCGAATACGATTTCTCTAAAACTTCCAACAAGTGTGGTATGACTGATTTACAGCAGGTAAAATCATGAATACTCGAGTCTATAGTAAGTGCATTTATTACTTTGGAAAGGGAGCTTTTGAATATATATATATATATATATATATATATATATTAAATTAAATTTCATTACTTGTAATGGGACATTTCAAGCTAAAATTGCTGCTGCTGTCCCTGTTATCAAGTTTAACTGTCATTTAAACTCACAGTTCATTATTTTGAATATTATTATTTAATATGTGGTGTGACATGTAGGAAACCAATAAATTATCCTGTTATGTATATTATTATTTAAATATTATTTACAGACATGTAAAATACTCCTTTAAAATATTATTTAAATTTAATTTAAATACAGGGTAAATTACAGGGTATTTGTTCAATTTTTTTATTTAATTACATGTTATATAATATATATATATATATATATGTTTTTTTTTTTTTTTTTGATAGTGCACTTCATCAGATGACTGGACAGTGGGCACAGTGGTCCTTTCATAGAATGATCTGAACATGATAAAAATCAACAGATTAGACCGATACACTTGCAGAGTGATTTCATAGCGGCATAGGGAGACATACAGAGGAAATGTCAAGCAATGTTCTGTATACAGACCACTTTTGCAGAGCTGCCTGTGTAAAGCAGTGAAACAAGACAACACAGAATGCATTAGGACCTATTAAGGCTGGACAGGGTCTTTGCCCAGAAAGATAACATCCTAATGGGATTACAGACAATCAAACTGCTCACCTCCTAGAAGGGCACTGTCCAATTGAGATGTGTATCACCATTTTGATGAACGCATGATCCAATTAGGCAGTCTATTTATTGCGGCAAAAAGTCAGCTGAGAGAGAAAGCAAGAGAGAGAGAAACTGCATAGCTACAAAGTTCAAAGAAACAGATGCCAGTATGCACTTCCCTAAGATGGATAGCAAATACATAGCAAAATGTGTTAAAACATAGTGAACCAACTGGCTATTTGCTTCTGTTCTATAAAATTCTAGAAACAAGAAGTAGAGCTCATTCATATTTACATGAGACGGTTTTCAAGCAACATGGCAACTTGATGCGATAATATCTAGAACATGTGATCACCGGTGTGCATTAAAACGGCTTTGAATGCAGCTCATCCAATCAGAAGTAGGAATCTGTTTATATTGGTGATGATGTTTTTCTTGGTGGGCCATTTAGTATATAAAGGTCTCTGCATAAACATCCCTGCTTACTACACACTTTGCAACAGGTGTACTCTACTTTTACTTTGATTGGCAAAAAAGACACATTGGAATAGGACAGATGCACTGCATGGTCTAATATAGCATGTGTGAATAAGTTAGTGGCACAGACAATACTAAGTAAGTTTTTAGTGATGGAACTGATCCCGATCATCTCTAGAGAATAAAAAGAGACGACTGAGACAACGTCTCTCGTGCCTTAGAGAGATGTTTGTTGAGAAGGTCTGTTTGTGTTTAGGCCACACAGTTGTACACATTTCTGATTTGAGTTCGTCAACTGCTTGAGCTGACAGACTTGAGCCTGCTGGGAGTCTGTTTTTATTTTTGTGCTGGATTTGGTCTTAATAAATCGGGGTGTATCAAGGTTTTTGCATAAAAGTACCATGTAGAATAAATCACAGACTCCAGCAGAGCTTCAGGTCTCCATTGCCCTGCAGGTGAAGTGCTTATGGTCATATGACAGTGCCATGTGACATACTATCGTATGCCATGTGACAGTATGAGCCTTAAAGCACTGGATCATGAGAACATGATGAACAAGAAGGCATGGCAACTCCTGAAGCTGTCTCCACAGCGATGAAGTCACATGCAATATGGCAATGCATGTTTATTACTCAAATAGATTTAGATTTGTGTGAAAGTGTGCATATGTGTATGTTAGCTAGTCTCAGCCTCGGACGACATGCCTACAGATCACCCACAGTCCATTCAATGACCTACTCTAATGCGTACTGTTCAGACTGAAATTGATAGGCCAAATTTTATGAAACTTCCAGGAGTGAACCTACACAGGATTTTTAAAAGCCCATATGGAAACAAAGCTAAGCAGTTTTAAAGAACCAATCAGTAGATTTGCAAAAGTTTGTCTGTAAGGATAAAAGTATAGTACTAGACTCATTTTCCGCTAATTGTCCACTTAATGTGACTCTTGTGCTGCTATTCGAATTCATTTTCAATGGTAGACTATTATTATATAGAGTGGCCTTTGACTTTTTCAGCGGCCTTGGTTCTGGTAGTATTTATCCCATTCATTTTTCCCCATAGGGAGTCATTGTTAATGTGTTAGAAGTCATGAACCAAACCAATCATCTATGAAGTGAATCACAACATTGAAACATTTTATTTGAAGCAAAAAATATGACTGATAAATGTAAAACTATTGAAAACCATTGAAAAGATGTTGATGCAAAATATACATACACATATTTACATAGTTTAAGAGTTTAGGAAGATAGATTCAATGTCATTTGCAGTAACTCATGGGATTCATAAAGTGTTCTTTTGGTGCTATTTGCTTATATTTCTCAAGATTTCTTTGCAGAATCATGGGTAATGTAGATTTCACAAGGAATTCTGATGTTAAACATGATTATTTAACAAAATAAGTTTAAATAATGTGGGCTTCAGCATAATAATCCAGCATAAAACAACCTCGTAGCTAACAGTAGGTCTATTTTTAAAGGTTTGTAAGCTCTTTTTAAATATCATTTCCACTATGGAAAAATTGAATGGGATTTTTTACTTCTGGAACCTGACTGTTTCACTCCAGTGTGGTCAAATTTCTTTCAAAAATCCCCGCCCTTAAACATAACATAAAAACAAAACGAAATGTGGTTGATCCTCTTACATGTCAGTCAGGCGGTCACTTCCTGCCAACAGAATAAGCTGCAAGGAGGACCAGACGTTTTGCTGCAAGTCAAAAGTCTGGCTATAAGACTAGATGTTCTGCTGGCATAGCTTATATATTGTTTAGAGTTTTGTAAATGATATAAATGGGTAAGTGAACACAGATGTATGAGTGTGGATGTGTAATAAATCACAAGCTTGCATCCTTATTTAAATCTTTTTACTGTATGTGTCTCATATTAATGTATTTCTTCCTTCAAACTCCCTTTCTCCCTCGTGTCTTGTGTGTGCTTGTGTGTCTGATTCCTCTCTCATCTCTTCAACTGCTCACACCTACAGCGGAGGCAGCGGGTAATGTCTCTCTCTATCTTTTTCTCTCTCTTTTCCTCCCTCTTTTGCTCTTAATGCTTGTCCTGGCAATTACACAGCTTTCCTCTCTTTCTTTTTTGGATTTGTCTCTATGTCTGTCTCCAAGTCACCCATCTCCTTCTATCACTCTGTCACCGTTTATGTCACCCGTGGATGATCATTCAGTCCACGTAGTCCTGATAGGGGGGTTTGAGAGGTCCCTCACCTCTGCACCCGTCACTCTAACAGCACTTTTCTGATGGATGCTTGTTTATGCTTGACAGTGTGTAACCACATCTGCTGAGAGGGCAGGATTCGGCACGGCGCTGGAAATCTAGAGCGCTGCCCTCTGTCCTTGACACTGAGACAGAAGAGGAGAAGAGAGGACAGGGAAGACAATAAAGATGCAATATATATATATATAGAGAGAGAGAGAGAGAGAGAGATATCTATATTTTATACAGTGAGGTCCTTAAGCTTAATGTGGAAATGAACAAAGTTGTAAGGATTTAGACAAATTTTAGACACAGAAAAGTCTAAAATAAAGAAATGTTGGATACACTTTATTTTAAGGTGCCCTTGTTACAGTGTATAACCTTTAAGTACTGAGTAATATTAATTAACTACATGTACTTACTATATGGTTAGGGTTAGGAATATGTCTTGGCTTGGGGTTACTTGCATGTAGTTATGCATAATTTACTGTTATTGTAATAGTGAGTACATGTAACGTGTAACAAGGATACCTTAAAATAAAGTGTTTCCGAATTGTTTTGTATGTGGAACAGAACCAAATATAAGTTGTTATTCCTTCATGAAAGAAGAAGCCGTGTCAAATTCACGAGTGCATCAGGATTACTTTACAATAAATTGCAATTTTTTGATATTAGTTAATGAATATTAATCACCTGATAGCATAAACTAAAAATATACTTTGATAGGTTTTACTAATTTATGTTCATGTGCTTAGATATACTAACATTTATCAGTAAGAATTTTCTTTCTGTAATAAATTATTCAGCAAGGATGCATTAAATTGATTAAAAATTGAAATGGTACAATTATTTTAAATTGTAATATTCCACAGTATTACTGTTTTTATTATATGTAAATTAAATGTTAGGTGAGCATAAGAGACTTCTTCCAAAAACATTTCAATTCAAATTTTTACTCAAATCTTAAAAACTGACAAAATAATTTTAAATCACAGAAATGTTGTATTAATTTTGAAAAGAAAAAAAAAATCAGTTTTAGACCCCACTGTATGTGGTTATAAGAAAAAAAAGCATCATTACATAAATTTGTTTTGCAGTTATATAAATCAGTGTACAACCACACATTTGCATAGATTAGGCTTCAGTGTACTACTTTTGCATTCAGCTTGCTGGTCACTAGCCACACATCTGCCGTGCAACAGCTGTACACACATATGGTGGATGGCTGTGCTTGGGTACCACAAGAGCGACGTGCAAATTGTGATAATGTAGGCCAGAAAGTCTTCAGATTGACTAGCTTCAGGGTGACACGGTTCTTCACACTGCAGAGCCAGGGCTGATTGGTAGAAGTTCCTCCCCTCTGGAGTGACTGGATGTGTGTTTCCAGGTCCTTTTATATGTTGTGTTTGCCAGTGGACAACCCCAAAAACAAGAAAGAAAGAGGTTTGGCTGGGCATTCTGCAGCAAGGATGCCTGAATCTGCTCCGTATGTTTCATGCTGTCATCATGGCAATGTAATGAAACCAGTCAGTGTTCCTTGGGAAAAGAGGTACAGTGGTGGTTCCAGCATGGGCTAAGACGGTACAGTGGATATTACATCCACTGGGCTAGTTTCCAGTACAGCATGAGCCACACCAGTGAGCGTGTCTGAGAGTGAGTGTGTCGTGAGATTGACTGTGTGCATGTGTTTTAGTATGTGTCTTTCCTAATTGCTGTGAAATGGGCTTGATTGTCTGACTACAACAGGCTACATTCTCAGTGAGGAGACACAGACGAGATTCCTGATTGGCTGTGAGTAAATATATGGATGTAGCAGGCATGTTTCATTGTTTTAACAGCCTGAGCTACTAACTCACCCCTAAATTGTGTGTGTGCAAGACCAATTACCCATGTAGCCTAACACTTCCTGCCATTTCACTTTCTAACTCTGTTTGTTGTTTGTGTGTGTGTGCGTGTGTTTGTGTTCATCTACAGAGGAAGCAGCAAGGGGAAAGACATCAGTACTATCAAGTCGCTGCGTGTGCTCCGAGTGCTGCGGCCTCTGAAAACCATCAAGCGTCTGCCCAAGCTGAAGGTACCTCTGTGTTTGGCTGTTTTTATTCCTCTTTGTGTTGACTGAGATTTGCCGGTTTACAGAGTATGTTTGTGTTTTTTCACTGCATGGGCTTTTTTTTTTTTTGTCATCTGTTACTGGCTGTGTTTAACCGGACTGTTTTTAATTTGTTTTGTCTGGTTTTCAGACCTTGTTTGAATTTGTTCATTTATTTGTATCACTTGCTGCTTTATCTGTTTGGCTTTGTTTCTATCATTAAAGTGTTTTCACATTTGTTTATTTGTTTCTGTTTTTGTTTTTTTTGTATGTAAATGCAATTCATCTGTTTTTGTATATTCTGATTTTGTTTTGTTTTATCTAAGGATTGTGTTCTTTCATTTTCTTTTGTCTGTTGCGTCTCAGGCTGCTTTTGATTTTCTTTTTTCTCATTTATTTAATTTAATTTTGTTTACTTTGTTGTCTTGTTAAAACTAATTTGTCTTGTTTTGTTTTGTGTTCTTTACAGTTGTGTTTCTGTTTTTATGATCATTCATTAGTTTTATTTAATCATGTGTGTACAGTTTGGTGCTGTTTTGTCGTATTTTATAAGGATTGTGTTCAGCTGTCAGGCTATTGTTTTATTGCTGCGTTTTAGGGGTATTTTTTTATTTAATTTATTTTTATTTGTTTGGTTTGTTTCAGTTGACTGTAGTTCTATTTTTATGGATATTTATTAGCTTTATTCAGTTGTATTTTTTACATTTTGAAGATGTGTTGATTTGTCTTTTGAGTTTGTGTTCTGCTTTTTGGCTGCATTTGAATTTGTCTCTTCTCCGTTTTGTCTATTTTCAGGCTGTCTTTGACTGTGTGGTGAACTCTCTGAAGAATGTGTTGAACATCCTCATTGTCTACATGCTGT